>JASCZI010060609.1:22744-49376 GCA_036250425.1 Stylosanthes scabra | reverse complement strand
ATTTGGTGATGAACCCACGCCAAGACCACGCCCAGGTGTGACTTTATTGGGTCACGAAAACAGAAACGGAATTTACATGAAAACAGAAACGAAATTTATATGAAAATAGAAACGGATTTGCTTTTCTTTTCTTCTTCCTCCTCCTCCTCCTCCTCTAATTTTTCTTCCTTCTTCTTCTTCTTCTCCTTCTGTTGTTGCTGCTGCTACTTCTCCACCTCTTGTCATTGCTGCTTCTCCTCATCCTTCTTTCTCTTAATTAATCTTCTTGCCACTGTCATCATCGTCACCGTCGCAGTCGCCGCTGCCGTCGCAGTCGCCGGCGCCGTCGTTATCGCTGTCATCGTGGTCGTTGTCATCGCTGTTGTCATCATCGTTCTCCTCCGCTTCTTAATGTGTTGAAGAGAAAAAAAAACGCAGTAACAAAAGGAAGAAACGCGCGTGTGGGAGAGTTGCTTGGTTGGCAAAATCACTTGGATGTCTAACATTATTGTTTTTTTTTATATATAATCAAGACATTGGTAAAGACCTAAGCAAGTTTCAAATTTGCTTTAATTCATTGATAATATAAAAAATTATATGATATATATTTTATTGGGAGAACGTATAACTAATTAACTGTTAATTAATTAATATTAATTAATTTTAAGATTTGGATTTACTATTTAGAATTCAAGATTAACAATTTACCATTTACTACCTAGAACTTAAGAATTAAGATTAATGAAATTAATTTAAAAGAGTTAGTTGACATCGGGTCATTGGGTGACAAAAACTGGTTCTCTTTAACCAAATTTACATATTACATATTTTTTTTCAAAAATTAAGTGTAAAAAATTTTATTTTTATTTATATAGCAATATATTATTGAATATATGTTGGTTCATTCTTAAGCTGCTTTTACGTAAAAAGGGTTATTCTTCTGGTTAAATAAATAGATATTATCTCTGTGTTTATTATATTTTATTTACAAATTTTAAAAGGATAATCTTTGTTGGGTTTGGTTGAAAATAGTATTTATAGGAAGTCCCATATCACTTGATGTAAGAAATGTGGGTGAGCCTTTATGTTATAAATAGGGGCTTTAGTTGAGAATGTTAAGTGTATCAAGTCAATACACATTGTATGACTTTTAAATTCATTCTTTTACTTTAGAGTTTTCTCTTGTAAGAGTGTAGAGGGTGTAGTCATTGAGACAGTGTGGGAGTGCTTGGTGCCGGAGTAGAAAATATTGTGATGTATGGTGTAATCCTTGTTCCATAATATTTTCTTGGTTGTCGTTTGGCAACGGTCGTGGATTTTCCCTATTTTTGGGTTTCCACGTTAATTATCTTGTGTCGTGATTGTGTTATTGTTCTTTCCTTCTTCTCTATTTTAATTCTCCATCGAGGCATGGTCGTGATGCCCAACAAGTGGTATCAGAGTTATGGTTCGGTGGATGTAAATTCTTAGTATGCGCTGTAGTTGCAGTTTTGTCTGATCTTCCACATCAGAAAAGAATTATCCTGTGTAGTGTTGGAGAATTGTTCGTTCGTGGTAGCTTGGTTATTGCTGTGTTGTTGCAATGGTACCTTTTTCAAGCGCCGTGAAATTTGATATAGAGAAATTCAACGAAGGATGATCTTTGGCTTGTGGCAAGTTCAAGTCAAGGATGTATTGATACAATTTGTGTTACACAAGATGCGGAAAGTCTGGGCATATAAGGATATATTGTCCTGGTGGAGCAAGTTCGGCAAAAGGCTCCGAAGTCGTTGACGTAGCCTCTCTGGTTGAGAGATATATCCTTTTGGTAGGTCCGCACTGCCATGAAAGAGGATGAGCTGTTAGTGGGTCCACAATTACACATGGGCATTGGTTGGCAGTTGATGCAAGTTGTGTGATGGTGGAGTTATGTCGATAGCTAAGTTACTTCCAAGGAAAGCCAACATGGAAGCAACACCATAAAGTCTCAGCAAGGTTTGTTCGACATGTGCCGATGAAATTCTTAGAATTGTCTAATTCTAAGTGGATGCACTTTTTTATGGTGGAGTGTGATAACTATATAGCTATGATTGTCTGGTATTGACAATGTCATTATTTTCAATCAAGGTGGAGATTGTTGGGTTTGGTTGAAAATAATGTTTATAGGAAATTCCACATCACTTGATGTAAGAAGTGTTCGTGGACCTTTATATTCTAAATAGAGGCTTTAGTTGAGAGTGTTATGGTCGCTATGCCCAAAAAGTGGTATCAGAGCCGATGGTTGATTGGCCTGGTTTTAATGAGTATTTATGAGAAGCATCGAAAATCTTCTCGACAAGGTGGTTTGAGCGGCGAGTCCCGCGGTGTGTGCGGCGGTGTGATGGACGAATACTCGAAATGTGGTGAAGGAGCTAAGAGAGATGTGCTCAATGTGGAGACTCACACTTGAGGGGAAGATTGTTGAGGTTCAAGTGTGAGTGGGCACTAAACTTAGTCCCACATTGAAGGAAACAAAGAGGAGTGATGAATTTATAAGATGAGAGACTCATTTACTTGACACCTTAAGGTTTTGAGTTGGATGTGGAGTCTTCTTATTTTGTGTTCCCTCACTTTGTTCCTCCCTAAAGTCTCTCCCCGATGGTTTTGCTCCCCACGATGGCCCAACAAGTGGTATCAGAGCTATGGTTCGGTGGATGTAAATTCTTAGTATGCTCTGTGGTTGCAGTTTTGTCTAATCTTCCAAATCAGAAAAGAATTATCCTGTGTAGTATTGGAGAATTGTTCGTTCGTGGTAACTTGGTTATTGCTGTGTTGTTGCAATGGTACCTTTTTCAACCGCCGTGAAATTTGATATAGAGAAATTCGATGGAAGGATGGTCTTTGGCTTGTGGCAAGTTAAGTCAAAGATGTATTGATACAATCTATGTTACATAAGATGCGGAAAGTCTGGGCATACAAGGAGATATTGTCCTGGTAGAGCAAGTTCGGCAAAAGGCTCCGAAGTCGCTGACGTAGCCTCTCTGGTTGAGAGATATAATTTTGGTAGGTCCGCACTGCCATGGAAGAGGATGAGCTGTTAGTAGGGGTGCACATGGGTCGGGCCGGGCCGGGTTTGATAATACCCGAACCTAGCCCTAATAACATGCAGGTCTAATTTTTTTACGTAAATATGATATCGGGTTGAGTTTGATAAGACCCGGATTCGACCCTAATAGACCCGATATAAATTAATATATATAATTTTATAAATTTTATATAAAAAAGTAATAAATTTTTATTTTTAAATATTAAATTTAACCAATGTTATATTATGTTTATACCAAAATCAATTATTTTAAAGAAAAATAATATTATATAATGTACAAAATATTAATAGAAGTATAAAAATATAATATTTAATCACTAATCTTACCTTTAAATGTATTTTTAATTTAAAATAAATGACTTCGGGGCCAGGTCAGGCGACCCGAAACAAGACTCAAACTCGGCACAAAAATCACAATGGGTCATAAATAATAAACCCAACCCGGCAAAATTGTGTTATTGTTCTTTCTTTCTTCTCTATTTTAATTCTCAATGGGGGCATGGTCGCGATGCCCAACAATCTTATGATAGGGAACCATTGATAGATAAAATATTGGATTTTTTTTTAAAATACATAAAATAACAATCTTGCTATTTGAACAAGTGATTTACTAAACCAAGTGGTTAACCAAGTAATCTACAAAAATCACCACCACTCTCATTAAGGAGCGCGTGTTTACATGCACTGGGAGATGTTACATTCTGAAACGTACTCTCACCACCGCTCTTCAAGAACATTCAATTCATTGTCGTCCTCCTTCACCAATGTCGTCTTTTTCATCCTCCATCGTCCTCCTCCTCCTTCTTCTTTTTTTCTGTTTTATGTTGATGTTGTTGTTGTTGTTGCTATTGCTGTTGTTGTTGTTGCTGCTGTTGTTGTTGCTGTAGAGAAATATGAAGCAATAATGCGCAAAAATAGAAAGCAACATTGTGCAGAAACAGAAAGCAATAATGCACAGAAATATAAAGCAACATTGCGAACAAACAAAAAGCAATAATGCGCAGAAATAGAAAGCAACATTGTGCAGAAACAAAAAGCAATAATGCGCAGAAATAAAATATTCTTCTTCTTTCCTTCCTTTCTTCCTTCTTCCAAATCTGCATCTACATCTTCTTCTACTTCTTCTTCTTCTTTTTCTTTCATTCCTTTCTTCTTCCATGTCTGCATTTGCATCATCGTCATCATCATCATCATCATCATCTTCTTCTTCTTCTTCTTCTTCTTCTTCTTCTTCTCTGTTTTATATTGATGTTGATGTTGTTGTTTTGTTGTTGTTGTGGTTGTTGCTGCTGCTGCTGTTATTGTTATTGCGTAGAAATAGAAAGCAGCATTGCGCAGAAACTAATAATACACAGAAATAGAAAGCACCATTGCGCAGAAACTGAAAGCCATAATGCGTAGAAATGGAAAGCTATATTGCGCAGAAACATAAAGCAATAATGCGCAGAAATAAATAATTCTTCTTCTTCTTCTTCATTCCTTTTTTTAAGTCTGCATCTGCATCTTCCTCTACTTGTTTTTTTCTTTCCTTCATTCTTTCATGTTTGCATCTGCATCATCTTCTTCTTCTTCTTCTTCTTCTTCTTCTTCTTCTTCTTCTAATAACAGAAAACAAAGAAGAAACCGACGATGGAAGTTCCAGAATGAAATCTAATAACAGAAGAAAACGAAAACGACAATGAATAACACAAATCAAGCTAAGAAGATGAAAAACGAAAAGAAAAAGATTTGTTTGGTTATTTACTTGGTTGACGTTATATTAAAGGATGAGGGCGCGTGAAGTTAAAAGTTCGGCTAACCACTTGGTTATACAAAACCATTTGGTCAGCTAGCTTTATTGATAAAATAAATATTAAATTTACCAATATGAACATGGATTTAAAAATTTATAATTTTGGGTGCATGTTATTTAACACGAGTTTGGCACCAACGTGTTGGCAATACGTATGTGTCACAAACAAAATAATGGAAGAGTATATGGACTATAGTTATTAACTTATTATGGGCTCGTGGCAATGGAAATAATGGCGAATCTAAGCTACTTTTTGGAGAGGCCAAATTTTTGAAGGGTTAAAAAGTTGATTTTTTTTATTATAGTATCATATATTTTTAAATATTTGTTATTATTTTATGGTGATATTAAATAATTTATCAATATATTTATCAATTATAATATATATATATACAAATTAATCATTTATATAAAAATCATCTACCAACTCAGTAATTAGTATAAAATTATTTTATTTCAACAAAACGGGTCAAAGTATAATTTTTAGAAAGTGCCAAAGTTAAAATTGTAGAAAATTTGTTTCTAGTTTTTTAAGGTTTAGGGGATCATTGCCCCTTTTACCAAGGCGTAGCTCCTCCCTGAAATGGGAATATATTAGTTGAAGACATATCATATATTCATATTATGGTTCAATCAAATAACTATTTTATCTTATAAAGAGCATTAGTTGTAATATGAAAAAAAATAAGCCATATATTTTAATTTATTCTAAGTATCATTAAATTATTAATATTAAAAGATATCTTCTTCATACACCTATAATTCTCTTTCTTGCTTTTTTTTTTATATAAATAAAACTAAATTGATTTTCACTCAAATAAATTAATCTGTGTATATTTATTTTTTTGTGTGCCGTTAGTAATGTCGCCGGGAGAACCTGTGGCACTAAAAGAAGGGAGTGCCGCCACATGTTGCAGTGGCACTGGAGAAGAACAGGCGAACCAGTGCCGCTAAGGGGATGCCGCTGGAAGAACTGGCGGCACTGGTGCAACCCGAAGACGCTGTAAAATATGGCGGCACCCGTGCAATGGAGTGCCACTGGGTGTTGCAGCGGCATTGGAAGACAAAGGTGCCATCTGGTTTTGTGGCGGCACTGGTGCAAAAGTGTGACACTGGTTGATCTAGCGGCACTGGTTGATGAAAACACTTATAAAATAAGGATTTTGGGCAGCAGCATATCATTCCAACCCATACAAGCTATCCATTTTTTTTTTGTGCTTCCAAGTTTTTTTTTTTTGTGATGGAGCAACCGTGAGTTGCTAGACACCCGGTAGTCTGTCAAGAACACATTTATACATAGCAAAATTAGCCATAATGAATGACACTATATCTCGCATCACATTAACTCAATATGCTGAAAATAATCGAACAACATTAAATAAATAACTCCGTCGCAACGTGCATCATCATACAAAACGTGGAAAATTTTTTGGCCATAACAGGGCGATCAGTAACAATAAATAGCAAAAAAAAAACAATAAACTCATAATTTACTATGTTCATTGCAAATAACATCGTACATACATTACATCATAGCTTCCATGATAATATTGAGCCATTACATTTTTTACAATTATAACTAATACCGTAATACACTACATCTTGATAAACTAGTGTCACCAAAACGAACCAATGCCGCCATATTTCCTAGTCACGCCAATAAACCTAACGACACCCCCTCTCCCTCGAATGACGAACCTGCACTGACAACGGAGTAGGGGTAACGCTGCAAAACCCGGCGGCACTCACTCAACACATTCACGCCAGTTAACCTAGCGGCATTACTAATAGTATACAAAAAAATAAATATACACAGATTAATTTATTTGAGTAAAAACCAATTTAATTTTATTTATATAAAAAAAAAACCCTTTCTTGCTATCTACTTCTTCATGCAGCTATCATGCTCTGCTAATATGAGCTATACATGTTGTGTAATACTATGGTCGAAGAAAGCTGAATAGAATGAGAAATAATGTTGCTGAAGTGAGACACAACTACTAACACGGGCTAGTCAAATACCTAATAACATAAAGTCATAACACGGGTTAGCCAACAGCGTGTTATATATATTGGGCTAGCCTAGCCCGTGTTAAGGTCTCTCAAATGGAGTTGTGACTTATTACGGTGCTGACACATGTGTGTTGCCAACACGTTGGTGCCAAGCCCGTGTTATGTAACATGCACCCAAAATTGTAAATTTTTAAACCCGTGTTCATATTAGTAAATTTAATATTTATTTTATTTATTTATAAAAAAATCCTAAAATATAAAAGATTATAGTTAGTAAATTAAATTATTTTTTTGGTAGCACGGTATCCTAAGTTCGGCACGCCTAGATTCATCTCTTGCGCCTTATCGAGTATCTCTTTTGGAGGGGTTGACGTGACCACATCCCCTTTTATCTCCATACATGCCACTCCAAGATTTGAAGCGGGGACTAGACACTTAAGCAACCCAAGCCATTTATTACTTGGGCTACGGACGTGGTTCGTAAATTTAATTATTTGGATGCACTAAAATGCATTAGGAGTTTTGTACATGTATTTAATTATTTACTGTCATGTCAATAAAAATAATTAATTTTTTACTATTAAATCATAAATGGTAATATAAATGAACTAATGTGATTAAAGAAATGGCAGAGTTAAACTCTTAATTGATTTGTTATAAAAAAACAGATTAGTAAATTAAATTTTAAATATCAATTAATTATATAAAATAAAAAATAAAGAATAAATATTAGATGAGCTTTTTCTACACATAAAAAGGGACATAATTATTTTAGCTTTTGCGACACAAATCCTAAATTACTTCCTAATATTTTTATTATCCTATTTTAGTTCTAAAAAAATTTAAAAAGGCTGGAACCAATTCCACCCTTAAATTTGAGATGAGTAGTGTTACGGGACCAACATTAGGGAGTAATTAGGGAGCCAATAGATCTAATTATAAGCTATTATTCAAAATTAAAAATAGTTATCATCCGAAACTAAAAGTAATTATCATTCAAAACTTAACAAAATTATCATCTAAAACACAATACAACTTATCATCCGAAACTTTACAAAATTATCATCTGAAACTAAAGGAAATTATCATTCAAATAAAATACAACTTATCATCCGTACGTATAACCTACCCACTACCACCATCATTATCAACAGTAGAACCACCAACACCACCATCACCACAACAACAACCACCACCTCACCACCACCACTACTAGAACCGCATCTCACCACCACAACCACAACCTCATCAAGACCACCATTGTACAGAAAAAGAAAAATAATAAGAAGAAGATCTAGATCTCACTAATCACCACCATCACTAGAAGAAGACGCGATGGTTGGGAGGTGGTGGCGCGGTGGTGATATCGGTGGACGCAGGAAGAAGACTCGGCTCGACAGGTTCTGAAGGAAGAGCTCGGTCTCTATCCGGTGCTTAACTCGTCGGAGAGCGATCGTCGCCGACAACTGCGGAACGAACAGATCGGCGACATATTCGAAGGTGTCTTCGAAGAGATCGAAGTAGAGTGAGTTTTCGAATGAGGAAGGGAATGTTAGGGTTCTGATTGGGACAACAATGGAGGAAGCTTCGTCGAAGAACAATGGCAGTGATAGTGATGGTGATGATGATGCTAAGAAAGTGTTAGCGTAGAAGCTTGAGGGGTTTTGGTGTTGATGATGGTAGAGAGAGAGAAAAGAGAGAGAAAGTGTTTATTATTTATTTGCTAAAACATTATTGGTGCTGTAAACTTATTCATTTGAGATGTATAATTGATGGAGAGTATGATATTAATGTTAATTCTTCTAACACGCTAAACATTATCTCTAGAAAAAATTAAATAGTAAAAAAATGAAATTAAGGTATACATGCATTTGTAAAAAAAATTAAAAGAAGAGATTGTAAATTGTAGCCTTTATTTTGTGATTTTTTAATTATTATTTTATTTTTTTAATGATTATTTATTGAATTCAAATTTAACAATGTGATAATATTGATCTAATTTAAAAATTTTTGGATTAAAATAAAATATTTGAAATTCTTTTAATACTAAAATAGTTGAATTGAAACGTTAAAGATTAGTTTAGGATTTGTGTTAATTGTTAGATATTAAAACAATTATTTATCCTAAAAAGAAATTAAATTTAAGAAGATTATTACTATGGTCCAAAAATGGTTTTTTTTATTTATTTAAAAGATAAACAATTTGAACATTACAATTATAAGCATGTTAAAAAAATGTTCCACTGTTACATATCTAATCAGCATAGGTAATGAATGAGTTGTACACATATCTTGTCATTACTGTCAACAAGATATGTGTAAATTTTTTTCTGTTGCATATCTTGTCGGCAGTGACGACGAAATATGTGTAAAATTACATTGTTATTTATGCTGACGAAATATATAACACCAGAACATATTTGTAATTTTTTTTTGGCGTATAATAGTAATTTTTGAATTTTTTATTTAAAAAAATCCTTCCAAAAACAAAAGAAATAAAAAGGGTTCTAGAATCTAAGAATATATATCATTTCTGTATTTAAAATATTTCTTTAAATAATTTTAAATGAGATAATATTCTAAATTAAAATTAATTATTCTTTAGTTTGCAACTTTTTATTTGTAGTAATGCTACATGTATATTATATACATATACAATCATGTCTAATAAAATATTCTCAATCAATTATCACTAAAAGAGCGTGTTCATCCTCTTCTTCTTTCACGTTGCTCTCCGCGTTGTTATTGTTGTTTTTTTTCTTCTCTCATTCTTCTTCTTCTTCTCTATTGCGTTACCGCCGTCACCATCTTCCTCTCCTCCATTATTTCTTTTTCTTTGCTTCGTTCTTCTTCTTGTTGTTGTTTGATTTTCTTTTCAACCAAAACGAATAAGATCTTCTCATTCTTCTTCATTGTCCTCCTTTATTGCTTTTTCAAAAAAAAAAAAAAAACTGGATCTTCTTTTTCCTTTTCATCTTTTTCTACCTATTCCATTTACTCTTCTTCTTTCTCATCTATTTTCTCTTTTTCTTCTCCACTATATTTTTTTCTTTTTCCACCTCATTTGCTATTTTCTCAACAAAAATAAACTAGATTTTTTTAAAAAACAAACTTAATTTATTTAAAAAATGATAAATGAACCTATTTTTTTTATAAAAAAATCCAAGTTGCATTAAAAATATTAGAGTATATCAGTATTAATCAGTATCAATTAGTATTGTGCATTTATTAGGTTGATATTACTCATAATTATAGGATATTAGGTTATTATTATTGTGATTCTCTCTCTGCCTATAAATAGGCTATGCATTGTAATATATGAGACATTTTCTCACACAATTCTAATATATACATCTTTCTCTATTGTGTATTATCTTTCTCTTAACCACCATTTTGAGATGAAAGATCTTGGACCTCTCAACTACTTTCTTGGTCTTGAAGTTGTCTACTCTAGTGAAGGAATTTATCTGTCTCAGGCATAATATGCTTCTGATCTTCTTGCTCGTGCTGGGATTACAGACAGTCGTACAGAAAACACTCCTATTGAGCCTAATGCCCGTTTTACTCCTATGGATGGCACTGCCTTGGACAATCCTATTCTTTATAGACAACTAGTTGGTGGATTGGTCTATTTAACTATTACACTGTCAGATATTGCTTATCATGTCCATGTTGTTAGCCAGTTTCTCTCAGCTCCTCGCACCACTCATTATGCTGCAGTTCTTCGTATCCTCCGTTACATCAAAGGTACTCTGTTCCATGGATTTCATTTTTCTGTCCACTCCTCTTTGCTCCTTCAGGCATATTCTGATGCTGATTGGGTTGGTGATCCTACTGATCGTCGTTTGACTACTGGTTATTGTTTGTTCCTTGGCGACTCACTTATCTCCTGGCGTGCCAAGAAGCAAACCTTTACGGCTCGTTCGAATACCGAAACTGAGTATCGTGCTCTTGCTGACACATCTGCTAAAGTTGTTTCCATCCGTTGGCTTCTCGAGGACATGGGGGTTATTCAGTCTTCACCGACAGATCTTTTCTGTGACAATCGCAGTGCTATTCAGATTGCGCACAATGATGTTTTCCATTAGCGCACCAAAATATAGAAATTGATTGTCATTTTGTTTGGCAGCGTCTCCAAATTGGTGTTATTCGTCTTATACCTGTTGGGACTTTAGATCAAACTGCTGATATCTTCACTAAAACTCAGCAACCTACTAAATTTCGGATGTTAGTGTCCAAACTCAAGATGTTTTCTTTAACTCCTACTTGAGTTTGAGGGGGGATGTTAAGATATTTAATATGTAAATATATTGTTATATTGTTTTGATAGGTTGCTTAACTATTAAGTGTTGTTTGTTAGGGTTTGTTAGGATTTATTAGGGTTTTCTTTTACCTATAAATAGTTGTACATTGTAACTTACTTTCTTATCAATTAATAATACACAAAAGCATTTCTCCATTCTACTCTCTCCTTTTAACTTGGTATCAAGAGCTTAGGTTCTTTCCAATTTTTTCTAATGGAGATTATGCAATGGCATCCTCCGTGAAATGCCATCATCAACACTGATGCTATCACTTTCTTCCCCTTGTTCTAACCCATCGTTACTACTTTTCTCCCTTTTCTGATCATCTTTTTGGTTTGTCAGTTTTTCGTTAGTCTTTACATGAGAGTTCCGTCTCCACATCTCCGACAGTTTCGCCAGTTTCTTCGTGGGAGTTCCGTCTCCATCTCGGCAGTTTCGCCAGTCTCTTTGTGGGAGTTCCGTCTCCACCTCGGCAGTTTCACCAGTTTCTTTTTGGGAGTTCCGTCTTCATCTCCGGCAGTTTCGCCAGTCTCATCTCTCCGTGGCAGTTAGGTCTACATCTCTCCGTAGTAGTTCCGTCTACTTCTCTTCGTGGCAGTTCCATCTGCATCTCTCCGTGGCAGTTCTGTCTACATCTCTCCGTGACAGTTCCGACTGCACTCCCGTTGTGGCAGTTCCGTCTGCATCCAGTTCCGATTTCTCTATGGCAGTTTTTTTGTCAACAGTCTTTTTTAGTCAATTTTTAAAAAAAAATAAGTTTCAAACTCAAGTGTGAGTTGACACTTGAGTTTGAGGGAGGATATTAGAGTATATCAGTATCAATCAGTATCAATTAGTATCGTGCGTTTATTAGGTTGATATTACTCATAATTATAGGATATTAGGTTATTATTATTGTGATTATCTCTTTGCTTATAAATAGGCTATGCATTGTAATATATGAGACATTTTCTCACACAATTCTAATATATACATCTTTCTCTATTGTGTATTATCTCTCCCTTTGTAACTAAGAAAATAAAGAACGACGAAGAAATAAAGAAGAGGAGGAAAAAAAAGATGATGACGGTAACGTTACCGCCATAGAGGAAGAGGAGATACATGGAAGAAGAAATCAAAGAAAAATAAAGAGAATAAAAATAGTAGAAGAAGAAAAGAGTTGGAGGGGGAGACAACAAAGAAGAAGAAAAAGACGAGAGATGAGGACACCATGAAGAAGAGGAGAAGCAGAAAGCGTAAAGCTCCTAGACTTAGTTGAAGATTTGTTAGTAAAAATGAACGCTTTATTTTATCAAACTCTAATAGAATTGTGAGGACCAATTTAATTTAGAAAATTAAAAATTAAAAGATAATTAATTTTAATCAGGTGACCAACTTATTTAATTTAGAAATTTTTTTTGGATAAAATGTATATATATAAGAGTAATGCTTTGGAATTAATGTTATGGGACCAATTGGGAGTCAATAAGTATAATTCGAAAGATCGTACGTGGTAAAAGGAAAAAGAAAAAAATATATATGGACTTCAGACTTTCTATGAGCAATGCTACATGGCTAGCAGAATTTTTTATTTCTGGCCAGCAATTAACCATCAACACTCAAATGTCTTAGTAAAAAACATGAAATTTGAGTTGCTAGTCATGTATATGCATATTAGCTAAAATTAATTAAAATGGCTGGCCACCTAGCTTTTCTATATATAAGCATATAATCAAGTTCTAATGATACAAGTCCCATCCTTAAAACATCTCTCTAACTTTCTCTCTCAACAAACCTCTCTTCAAAGCTCCCCCTTTTCTTCAAGCAGTGTTTGGAGGGTTGCTGCTACCGGTGCTCAGCCTAAGGGTAGCGGTGGCCCTCCTCTCATCCCTTCAACCATCAACTAGTTTCTCTTTTCTTCTCTTTACCCTCCTTTACTACTTTCTTTTTTGGTTTTTTTCTCCCCCCATACATCTAACTTCTTTCTATTAATCCATTTTTTATCACTTCGTGTTCCTTTCTCCACCCCCACCTTCTTTAGCCGTTTATGCTCCTTCACTATTCCTTTTCTTTCTTTCTTTCTTTTTCTTTTTTTCTTTTTTCTTTTCTGCGCTTAGGAGCCCAAATTTGAGATCCAGATTTGACTCAAATAACCCTAGTGGTTGTTTCCATCCATTTTGGGTTGTGCTTTGATTACCTCTATGAATATTTTGGTCATGATCTTGCAGGTTTGAGATGAAGATACAACCAGGAAAACTTTATGTTCAGGGAAACTATATATTTGGAAAGTATTTAGATCTAGTTGGAGAAGAAGCATGGATATATCTCTGTGTGGCAGCATTTTCTGTGTAGTATTAGAAACAAAAGAAAACAAGATGTGTCTCTGTTTCTATTTTAAAAGATTCTTTGTAATCGATTATTGTGCCTCCTCTCAACTTATAGTTCATTATAGAATTTATTTAGTTTCTTTCTTTGAATCAGATCTATTGTATTTTCTCAAATGGGTAAGTGTTCGTCTGGCTTGTTCCATGAATGAATCTTTTCTTATGTCAAAAAAAAAAAAAAAGTTCTGATGAAGCAATGACTTATTAATGTAGTTCGTGTGGTCAAACCTAGGTCCAAAGTCTAAACTTAACGTCTTCACCGCACTCTCAATCCCAAAACGCAACCTCCCTCTGCGTTTTGCCGAACTCCCGCTTCCCTTTCGATGAACACCAACGCCCCCAATCCCCCCACGCTCGGAACCGCTGACGGCGGCGGCCCCGAAATCAAGGTCAACGTCTCCCATGGTCCCTCTCATCACGAGGTCCACCTTCCACCCCAATCAACTTTCGGTGATTTTCTTCTTCTTGTTCTCATTCCAATTCAGGGCGATAATCGTTGGAGTTTTTGCGAATTTGATACTTTGATTTTCTGAAATCGTGCGTTTTTTTGTTTGTTGAGTTCTCGCCTAGAGGGTGCCCAAAAAAAAGAAGGTTAATTGGGGTTAGTATTGTGTTTGCTTGTTCAGTGCATATTCTGAATATTTTAAGTCTCTGAAGTTTAGGGTTTGGGGGGTTTGAATGTTTTATACATGAAATCACTTACTCTCTTTTGATTATTTTTTTTCTTCTTTGGGCTACAAGAATCGAACTCTGGATTTTTTTTAATGTTTTTCTGGTCGTGGAAGTTTGATGCTATATCAACATTTTGCTAATTGCTATGGCTGGATTCTTAATATTCCAAATTTGTTGCAGGAACCACCTATTCCAGAAGCTTGAGCTATTAGGTAGAACTATTAGGTAGATGCGCGCACACACACACACACACACACACACACATATATATATATATATATAACATACCAAGCTTTTGTCATTTTCTTCTTGAGTAGATAAGTGGAAGATCAGGTTTAAGCCTTTTAGATAAAAAAAAAGAAAAACTATAGGCACTGGCATAGCTTTTACTTTTGCAGTAGGTTACTTAGCTTGAACTAAATTTGTTGAGTGTAGTAGTGTAGGGAACTTGGTATAGACAGAAAACAAATTTATGTGATATTGTTTAGTTTTCCTTAGATGAGAAATTAAAGCCTTCTTTTTTGTGGATCAATTTTGTGTTCGAAAAGAATAAAATCACTCAACACTCATGTTAATATTGGCTCATTCAATGTCTGAGTTTTTCCTTGCATTATGATATAGGTTTGTTCATCAAGAACGTTGTTCATTGATGTATGGCTTATCTTATTTGGGTTTTCAATAACAGGGGATCTCAAGAAATTGCTTGTGCATAAAACTGGTTTAGAGCCTGAGCAACAACGACTCTTCTTCAGAGGAATAGAAAAGGACGATAAACAGCACTTGCACCAGGAAGGTGTGAAGGACAAGTCTAAGCTTTTGCTTTTGGAAGTTGCTGCTAGCAAAGAGAAGAAACTTGAGGAAGCCAGAAAACAAAATGAGATGTCAAAAGCTTCTGAAGCTGTTGCTGGAGTTAGAGCTGAGGTGGACAAGCTTTCCAATAGGGTGAGCATATCTTTGAAATAACCATATGTAAAAAAATATTAACGGGAGAATGATCATATTGGCTAATCTAATTTTTCAGGTCAGTACCTTGGAAGCATCTATTAATGGGGGGAACAAGGCTTCTGAGAAAGAGTTTCTTGTGTTGACTGAGTTGCTTATGAAGCAATTGCTGAAACTTGATACTATTGAAGCTGAAGGTGAAGCGAAGTTGCAGAGGAAAGCTGAGGTAGTATTGATTACAATAATGTTGCTTAGCTGAAAAGTTATAGCTTGGTCTGTTTTGTTGGTTTTTAAAATTATATTTTGTGCAATTTCTTGCGTTGGTTAGTTGGGGGCAATAATCTTTCTTGTTTTTATTATATAAATTATATTGAGATAATTTTCTTGGAAATTGCTACACTGGATTATAGAGCTGATGTGATACTATAGAAAAAGAATTTCAGGAAACTTAGTGATCCCTTGGTGTAAACATTGTCAGAGAGGGTTCATATATAATTGATTATAGATGTGTATAATGTTTCATCATTCCTGAAATTTCAAGTGCATATTTGTTTCAAAAGTACTATGCCATTTGCATATTTTGAAGATGGTTTTTGAGCTTCTGACCTCTATCATTTGAACAATATAAAGTGACTAAGTTTGTTTCTCCCCTTGAAAAGAAATTAATAAATAAGTAACCTTGTTTTGATCCTCTCTACCTTTGACTTGAAATTTATATCTCAAGGTATTGCAAGAGTGATTTGCAAATTTGTTTGTTCTCTATAATATGAAATCTTTGCCAATGTTTTTCATCATTGTTAGTTTCTTTTCCTTTATTTTATTAATTAGTTTTTATTGTTATTATTATTTTGAAAAAAAGAGTCTATCTCTTCACATTTATAGTAAAAGTAGCTTTTGGGAGAAAAAAACGTTACATCAAGCTTATTTGTTGTTAACACCTTCGAAAGGCTGAACCTAACCTTTTTCCACCCATCAACAGGTACGTCGTGTGCAGAGCTTGGTCGATACCCTAGATTCTCTGAAGGCACGAAATGCCAACCCTTTTAGCAGCGGTGACAATGGTGTCAAAATTACAACTCAATGGGAAACCTTCGACTCCGAAATGGGAAACTCTAATGCCCCACCTTCAACATCATCTTCTACTAAAGTAACCGAAGACTGGGAACGGTTCGACTAGCTCATAGGTTACCCGGTTACCGTGAAACATTAAATTATGAAGTTTATACAACACCATAGGATTGGACCTTGATGCTTCATTATTTATTCAAGGTTCAATCTTTCTGAAGTTTGCCGTATATTTTTTGGCACAAAGAAAAGATTGCCGGCTAGCTTGTGAAGTAGGTTGAAACAATTCTGGTGGCATAAGGATTCTTTACCTTCTTAGAGGTAAGATTGATGATAGCACTTAATTCTCTGCAGACTTCATAGTATTTTGGATATGAGATGAGAACTCCATCTACTTAGTTCTAGAACTAAACATGTGTATAAGTTAAATTCTATTCTTTTAGTTACATAGTTAATGACTTAGTGCATTTTTATCTAAAGGCGTTTCTGTTATTTCATAACTTTTCTTGTAACAGGTTTTTGTTTTGTTTTACTTCAATGGCTCTATGAGCTACAAATACAATGCCTTCAAAAAGGTAGGTTTTATCAATCCAACTTTAAACAATTTCGTAAGGTCCACTATCATGTGCTGCAGCGAAAACCAGTGTTGCTCAAAAGTTGCTTGTTATTTTGAGTGTATTATAAGCAAAAAAAAAAGGTTATTCATATTTTCTTAAACATGCATTAAACATGTCACAAAAATATCTGAGTAATCATCCAACTGAACATTATTCATCAGTTGTTATTTCTCGTGAACCACATGGATAATAAATTAATAGTAGAGTGCAAATGCAATTATGCAAACTTAGGATTCACGTTTATTCTAATCTCCACCACACACACACATCTTGTTTCTTTCAATTCCCATAATTTCTTGTTTCGTTCTAAAGAAAACATTAGCATAAGGACAATCATGTCCTTGAAGATTCAAGTTAGAAAAATATCATCCGCGAGTTACAATAATAGATAATAGATCATATGATAATATACCATCAATTATTCAGTCATAAGTACTAGAAAGAGTATACATCAATAAACAAATACATAAATTGATTAAATAAATACGACAAAGAGTAGTTGTCGAATTAAATGTCAAACCTAGTTGGAATTAGAACAATTTAATTTATCAGCTAAATCAAACTCAGAACTATGATAAAATTGGAACACAATTTTATGTTGTTTCCCAAAAACAGTGCGATGTATGACAGGACATAAATTGGCTATAAAACCTTATGAGTATTGAATAAATGAAGTCCCCAAATATAAAATATCAGATAACAGGACACATAAATCATTATTATAGCCAGCAATATGGGAGGTGAGTGTGACTCAATCATTTAGGGAAAGATGCTTATTTGCAAGAACTACCATCCACTGATTCACACACAAAAAACACTACATATTAGCATTTGGTTAGGTTTAATGTCCATTCATTAAAATAAATTCGATAATATCTAATTGATGAAATGACTGATCTGACCGATCATGATCATGGTATTTTTTAGAAATTAATATGACTAAGAAAATGCTTTAAATACTAATCCGAAAAATGTGATATTTTTTTGAGAGGAATATTAACCCACATCTCAAATTATAGACTAACTAAATAATATCTTATAGAAAACGTTTCAGGTATACCGGTAACTTTGGTATTTTTGTGTTTTTTGACCGTTGATTTTAATCATAAATATATATTTTATAATTAAAATTGATTAAGATCAACCGCTAAAAACACATTAACACCTAATTTCCGATTATACCTAAAACGCTTGGTATCTTATATATACAACCAATTTTGTACCACAATGTTATCCATGATGGAGTGTTGGCTTCTTCCAAACTTTCCATGTCATTTTTCACTACCCCCTCTCTTTCCCTCGTCAATTTCAATGATATAATGGGAGGGTCCATTCCATTTTTCCAAGCTTCGTAATAAACTTAAACACCAACCCATACTTGTTATGGGGGTTATACATATATGCAACACATTTGCAAAATTGCAAGCTAGAAATTAAAATTCATTCACTTCACTTCACTTCATGGCTACTAATGAACAACAAATATTCTCCCTCTCACCTTCCTCTTTGTTACCAACAAATGGTGAAGATCAACTACCCTTCTCTAGTGACCCAAAGTATGCTCTACATGGTGAGATCTTGTTGTTGGTTCTTGTTTTGCTTTTCACCTCTTTTCTCATCTTTCTTGCTCTGCTCATTTACACGAGGCGATTTCGTCGTGATCGCTTCATCGTACACAACGATGGTGCTGCCCTTAAGGTGGATCCTTGCTTGGCCATAAATGTTTAGAACAACTTGCAAGTCATTCATTATAATTTTCAATTTTTTTTTTTCTGATTAGTTCAGCTTGAAGAATTGTAGCTGTTTTTTTTAAGCTATGAGAAGTGTAATATATTTTTATTTTTCATTTACATGCCGGAGATCAAAACTGTTAGACAAAATTCTGTATACTATAAATATGTAAGTTTTAGATGTTATGAATATAAAATTATAAGCATTAAGTTAAAAAATAATAATTTTATGCTGTTATCTTCTTCGCATTATTCTTATTATTTGACTAATCTCATGTTGGTTAATGTAATTGGTGTTGGTTAACATTCTATGATGTTAACTAGTCAAATGAGATGTCAAAAATAAATATAAAATAAAAGAGAACATGCTCATCTTTTGAGAGCTGAGACAGAGAGTTGCTCTAATTTGCTAACTTGTTTTTGTCTTTTTTTAAAAAAAATTTATTTTGAATATAACCTTAGATACCTGTTAAACTAAAGTGTTAGGATAACTAGGATACCCTTAGCTAACCCTTAAGGGGCATGCTAGAATGATTAGCAAGATAGTTACGTTAGTTATTTAGTTATGCCAGCTGAATAAGTTTCTGTTACTTGTTAATAAATTCATTACTATGTTCAGTGTTGAGACTGGGACAAGAGATTGAAATTCCAAAAGTTTTGAAAATAAGACTGGAAACTTAATAATTATTTTTTATTTAAATATTTTAATATTATTCTTTGACTCTCTTTTATTAACTTAATTTAATTTTTATTTTTCACTGGTTAGAGTCTTAATATCTGTCTCATTCTTTTTCTCTTCTTCTCTCTTTTCGCCCACGAATTCTGATATCTTTAATAGAAATACAGTATCAGCGTGTGATTAAACTGATTAAATTCAGTAAGCCCAAAAAAATATTAAATTCAGCAGTAGCTCTTCAAGATAGAAAAAACCAAGGTATTGAAAATTGGATCGGAGCATCTGGTTGAATCGTGAATCGGTGGCAGATGTGGTTCAGTTTGCCTGGAGGCTGCAGCAACCGAATTTCTTAAAAACCGTTCGTGAATCGGTGAACCGGCCGGGAACCGGGCGGACCGGACCGGGACCGGCCGGTTTTAAAAATGGGTTGTGCGACGTCGTTTTGTTAATTAAGGGAAAGAAAAAAAAGAAACACAAAAAGTGGGGTCACTGCGTCGAGCCCCCATTCCCTTCTAGCCTCCTCACCACCACCGTCTTCGCCGGTTTCATCCTCGCTTTTCTCTTCCGCGGCCTTCGTCGTCTTCGCCGGTTTCGCGTCCACCGACCACCGTTCACTCTCTTCCCGTTCAACCACCGTCTTCGCCGTCACTCCCGTCGTCTAGCCGACGAGGTATTTTTCCTTCCCTTTCGAGCTTCAAAGTTCAAACGTTACTGGTTGCTGCTTTTTTTTTTCTCTCCTTTGTTAGCTACTTAATTGGTTGTAAAATTAATTCTTTGTTTGTTTTCTACGTTTCAAGAAATCATAGTGCCATGGCCAATAAAAAAAAAAAAAGAAACCATGTTTTCTATGTTTGTTCTGGACGTTTGGTGGATGTTGATGTGTTCCAAGAGAATAGAATTCTAAGGGAAAGTAAATTATGCAATTAACCCATAATCTCAATTTTTTATTACTGCACTTCACATTTTACACTTTGAAGTTGTCAAATGATATAAAATAGGAAAGTTTTCACACGGATGCGATTGATCCGCGTAAATAGTAGGTGGATAGTAAATTGAGGGAGTATGGATGGGAATGCGACCAATTTTATCATTAGAGGACTCTCATGAGGAAGTAAAGTCAGTATAGACCAGAGATTTGTTTTGTTGGAGAGGCAGCTTCTGGCCAGCTTACTCGGCTCGAAAAGGCAGTGGAAATGGGCTTAAATAACATTCCTACTAGTAAAACCAAAAAATAATGGAGTGGAGCCAACCAAAAAAAAAAATAATGGAGCGAATCATTCTTTATAATTAGAAATAATTAGAAATGTAGTTTTTTTTAGTCAACAAAAAGGAAATGGAGCTGTTTTGTAACATCCAAAACGAGGCGGCTAGGTGTATATAAAAATTCGATAACGATATATATCATTGTATATATTCGTATATTTCATTTTTAATATTGAAAAATATAAATATTAATAAAAAAATAAAATTTCTATACTGATATTTATATTTTTTCATGTTAAAAATAGAATATACGGAAATATACAGTGATACATATAGATTAATTCTTTTTATTCCATAAAAATAAAATATACTATTCGACATTAAAATGATGTTTTATTTGTCATAGAAATAAATCATTTGGTTAAACTTAATTAACAAAATAGATACTGATTAAAAAAATCCTTAATTGATAAAATAGGTATATATATAAAATTATTGTTATATATATATTATAACATAATCCAAGTGTGAATTTGAATGTAGTTTTTCTTATTGTTAAACAAGTCTATTATGCTGAAGATCGGCCGATCCATCGTCGTGTGTTACGTCTATACCACTTCATGTATTCCGATGTGGATGTAAGAGGCGCCTCTAGTGGTGTTCCTATCTGAATGCGCTCTCTGCGTGTATCCCACCTGTAAATGTAGGCGGCGTGGGTCACATGCCAAACCTCATCTCACCGGGGATCATGTGGAAGGTGTGCGTCTCCGGACGGCACCTCTCGACAAGCGCAGATATCAAGTGATGATCAATGGAGCAGTATCCCATGTGAGCGACACCGAGGAATCCGGCACGCTCTAGATGCAGTAGTATAGCTGCTGGAGGATCGTGGTGCTTATCTAAACCACCACGCCTAACAGAAAGTATACGGTCAGGTGCCCCCCGCCAAACATGCTTGGACACATGATACTCTTGCAGCTCCAACAGTCTGGGCTCTGCTGCCATAACAGGGTACCTGATAAATGATAAACATAATCCGTTAATAATGTGACATGTTAGAAACCTATGATTTCAGGTAATAAAGGATTAGCATGACAAGTATAAATATTATCTTAGTCAAATTAATTCACTCATAAATAAAGCAAATTGAACCTAATATCATGTATCAAATAGTTCTATGACGCATATAAATACTCTAATTAATCAAACATAAATAAAATATACAATTCCAATAACTAAAATTTTAATGATCACTAACACAATTAATCTAACTACTCAACTAACCTACATCAACAAATTATTACTAAATTCATAATTTCTAGCTAAATCTAATAGAATTGAAGTGACTTACTTGGTGTGGCATCAACAGATGAGTTGAGAGGATTTTGGGTTAGAGAGAAGGAGGGAAGGTTTAGAGAGAGAAGTGAAAATGGGAAATGAAAAGGAGAAAGGAGGCTGTTGTTGGTTTAAAGGCACGGAGGTAGGGGCGCTTACGCGGCCAGCGCCACGTGCGCAGGAGGCGCCTTTGCGGCCTGCGCCTGCCACGCGGGAGGCGCCTTCCCAATCCACGCCTGCCACGTTGGAGGCGCGTCCCTTGTTGCCGCCTCCAGGTAGGAGGTGCCTTCGCCATCCGCGCCTCCTAGTCAGCATCTGAAAAAAAAAAGATGCTGCCACCGTGTCGCCACGTAGACAAAACGGGGGCAGCTTTGTAAATAGTTTCAAAACAAGGACAATCTCGTAATAAGTTTCGAAAATAGGGATATTCTAATAAAAAAGCCACACAACAAACCAGATATAGAGTAACAACATGTTATGATAGATTATTATTATTATATTATTAAATTAAAATAAGTTTTATTTTAGATATATTTTTTATTAATTAGTAAAATAAATAACTAAAATTTTAAAATAAATTAAATAATATATATTATATTTTATGAACTCGTACCTTTATTCCATCCTAAAGAAAATTACCAAATCTATAAAAAAAAATTTGTTTGGAAAAGTCATTGCATTCACACATTTATCGTCGAGCCAGCTGCAGATGCCTTTTTAGTCTTCTCGCATGTTGCTTGGGGGCACAATTAGACTTTTCACACACAACAAAAAGACAAATTTTAGGAAAGTTTTCAAATGTTACAGAACACTTTATTGGAACTAAAATATACCAAATGTTGTTGACGTTGATATATGGGATAAAATAATATGACGGTTGTGATTGATCCGGACAAGTATTGTGTGGGTAGTAAATTGAGGGAGTATGGATAGGGACATGACCTGTTATTTCCTTAGACCTCTATTATTAAACCAGAGAGTTTTTTTTTTTTTTTTTGGGACAAAGGCTAGCCCAAATGGCTAACCCAACCCGACAAGGAAATCAACCCACCTACTAACCCGACTAACGAAACTCTATCCCTAACCGCACACACTCAAGACGCCATGGATGCAACCGAGACCAACAACAACTTAGAGAAAACCCAATAAGCAGTTGCAGATCAGCGATGACACACACGACGCCATCGATTGAAGAGGCCACTCCATCACTAACGCTAGAATTGGTAGCCCGGAGGAGCTTCCTAACCAGGGAGTTGTTTTGTTGAAGAGGCAGCTAAGTTGAGTGGATAAAATGATGGGCCAGTTTAATTATTTGCTGAGTGGGCTTTTTTTTTTTTGATTTCGTAATTATTTGCTCAAATTGCAACCAAGTGCACTAGTGCAGTGGTTAACTGAATTATTATGATGGCTTGTTTATTCAAAAGTCCAAGCATTCATAAATGGCTCCATCTCGTTGGATTTTATCTTGTGGTGCTGTGATAGTGTGATGCATGTAACTAATAATTTTAGATAATTTTATCTCTTTAATAAATTATATATATCTTTTAAGAAATATTTAAGAAATAATTTTTTATTCTTAATTCATGAAAGACCAATAATGTATTTAATATTTAAAAAATTAGAGAATCAATTTATCATTTAAAATAAAAAATTAACTTTGCTAATATAAAGTACATTAAGAGTTTACTTATTCATTTTTCTTCACTTGGGATCCTCATATTTCAACATTTCAGAATATTTTGATTATTCCACCAACTATATTAACACATTTTTATACGAGCTGTCTGCAGCAGCAGGATGTCCTTCTGATTTTTTTGCATGTTACTAGGGGGCTAAATCTGACTTTTGACATAACAAAAGAGACAATTTTATACTTTGCAACATTTTTTACTACTGGTACATCTTACTTCCAGGATAGCACTATAGAACATGTATATATATATATATATATATATATATATTTGTAATTTTGTACATTCTATTTTTAATATAAAAAATATAAATATCAGTATAGAAAAATAAAATTTTTACACTAATATTTATATTTTTTCATGTTAAAAGTTGAATATATGAATGTTGATACGTGTAACAGTATAAGTGTGTATAAGTGAGTCTAATGCTCATTAGAATAGTCTAGAAGCTTAATTAATTTGTTATAAATAGTAGAAGTAAAATGTACTCAATCATGCATGATATTAATGAATTGTTTATCTTTCTCTTTGGTTTCTTTTGGGAAATTCTCTCTTCTTCTTCTCCAATTCTTTTCTAATCTCTCTTAATTCTCCAATTCTTCTCTGAGGAGTAATCTTATTGCTAACAAAGGTGTACAAAGATACATATAGATTAATTCTTTTTATTCCATAAATTAGTTATAAATTACAAAAAAAATTTAATTAAAAATAAAAAAATTAGAAAACCAATAGATTATGAGCAATAAAAAACATAACTTTTTCTAACATAATCCAAGTGTGAATTTGAATCTAGCTTTTCTTATTGTTAAATCAAGTCTAGGTTTTTTAAGTCAAATATTCACTACATATCTAAATAATATAACTGAATAAAAAATGAATTAAAAATACATTCAAAATTAATAGTTTTTATTAATAAAATTTCAAGACACATTTAAAATAACTTAATTATCCACAAAATAAATTATTAACACATCTAATATTTAAATTTATTAAAGAGAGTTGTGCTAGGTTTAAACTAAAATTAGCCACCAAAATCAGCCACTAGTGTATAATACACATTGAAATACAAAATACACAATAAAAATAAGTGAAACTATACATGTATTTTGTATTTCAATATGTATTATACATAATAATTGATTTTAGTAGCTGATTTTAGTATGTAAATAGAATTTTTGATTAAGAATTAAAATTAAAAAATAAGTGGAGCATTTGCAAGTGTAACAACAATAACATTGTCTCTCTACAACTTAACAAATTCAATTTATCTATTCATACATCCTTTTAGTAGACATTAATTTGACAACCGTATAAAATTTAACTTCTTTCCATTTTTTATGATTCACTTATAATAATTGTATTTTTATACGGGGTAAAAATGTATGTAAATAGAATTTCTAAGAAAAAACCAAATATAAAGTAACAACCTATTATGATAGATTATTGTCATTATATTATTAAATTAAAATTAATTTTAGGTATGCCTCATATTAATTAGGAGAATAAATAATTAAAATTTTAAGATAAATTAAATAATAGATATTATACTTTTTTTTTGTCTAATAGATAATATATTTTATGAATGCGTACTTTTATTCCATCCAAAAGAGAATTACCAGATCTACACCCAAATGAAAAAAAGGATTTATTTGGAAAAATCATTGTTCCACCGGCTACATTCACACATTTATCGCCGAGCCGCCTACACGATGCCCTTTTAGTATTCTCGCATATTGCTTGGGGGCATAATTAGAGTTTTCACACACAATAAAAAGATAAATTTTATACATGCAACCTTTTTGACACTGGTATATCTTAGTTCCAACATAGTACTATGGAACATGTGAAATTCTTTCCAAATTTTATACATGCAATCTTTCTGGCACTGAAATATCTTAGTTCTAACATAGTACTATGGAACATGTGGAATTCTTCCTATAAAATAACCACCTTGTATTACCTATTACAAGTTTTGAAAGAATCTATATGTTATAATGCATTTTTTCTTTTATACTTTTTGAAAGCTCTATTGAATTCACAATTTAAAAGTATATCTTGTGAAATATATGTAAAATAGTTTGACTTTTGAGTAATTGGGATGCAGTTGGGATTATGTAAAATTGAGAGGAAGTTCTACTAGAACATGGATCACTTGGCAGCTTTAGATTTACGTATGAAAACATGGGCTAATTGGGTGGACATCAACATTGATAGAAGCAGAACCAAAGTCTTCTTCCAAGCAGTTTCTCCCACACATTACAAGTAAGGAATCTACCTTGGTTATCTCCCTCTCTACATTAGCTAGTAATAGCATTTTCATTATTTATAAGTAAACTGATATTTATATGGTGAGATGTTGTAAGTAGGATCCGGGACCCTTTATTTGACTAATCTTATGACTTATAAGCTTAACTAGCTCACACTAATTAGTTTTGTTGAAATTTGAGTGTTTGTATCTTACTGTTGAAAGTTTTGTCTTAGTGTTGTCTTATAAAATGGTTTTTTCGATTGAATTCCGGTTGGACCAATCGTGCTGGTAGGACCAGTGAACTAGGAGCTCGAGCGGTTCGATGTTCGATCTGGTTTTCGAACCTTGGAAAACACTGAAGCAGTAGTAGCCTTAGGAAGAAGGATATTCTGGCATACTCCAAAAAGAGAAGCTTCCATCTAAGGATAGAACATAGATAAGACAAACAACATTATTAGTTTGTGCTTTTATCATATCTTCATCTCACACATGCAATTTCCATGCCCATGATACCCTCCAACCTCATCCACAATGCTTCTCTTCATCTTCAACATGCCTCATTCAACCCATCACCTCCTTCTTCCATTTTCTTCAGATTATCCTCATTGTTGCATCAATTCTCTAACACCCTTTTCCACGTTAAGTCCATCCATGCTCAGATCATTACCAATTCTGTGTACAATGAAAACTCTCTGGTTGCAGAACTTGTCAGAGCATACTCTGTTTTGGGTTTCTTTGGTATTGCCCGCAAGGTGTTCGATCAATGTCCTCACCCGGAAACCTTTCTTTGTAATGCCATGATGGCTGGGTATTTAAGAAACCAGCAGTGCAAGGAGGTTCCTATTTTGTTTAAAATGATGAGGTATTGTCATATAGATATTGATAGTTATGCTTGTATGTTCGCTCTCAAGGCCTGCACCAGTATGTTGGATTATCAA
>JASCZI010060609.1:862-22734 GCA_036250425.1 Stylosanthes scabra | reverse complement strand
GTTGCAGGGGGATTACATTTGCATCCACATGTGGGGAGTTCGGTTATAAATTTCTTGGTGAAGTCTGGGAAACTTGGTGATGCTAGAGCTGTCTTTGATGGGATGCCCGAAACAGATGTTGTCTGTTGGAACTCAATGATTGGGGGTTATGTGCAGCAGCACTGCTTTAGCGAGGCAGTTCGAATGTTCCTTGAGATGATTAATTGTGGCGTAAGGCCAAGTCGCGTGACAATGGCAAGCTTACTAAAGGTGTGTGGAGAAAATGGACTAAGAAAATTTGGAACATGTCTTCACGGTTGTGTCCTTGTGTTTGGCTTGGGCAAGGATGTGTTTGTGCTTACTTCTTTAGTTGACATGTATAGTAAGGTAGGTGACACTAACAGTGCTGCTTTGGTTTTCAATAGTATGTGCAGGAGAACTTTGGTTTCGTGGAATGCTATGATTTCAGGATATGTTCAAAATGGTATGGTACATGAATCTTTTGCTCTCTTTAGAAGACTAATTCAAAGTGGTGCTGGGTTTGATTCAGGAACCTTAGTGAGCCTTATTCAGGGCTGTTCTCTTACATCTAACCTGGGAAGTGGAAAATCCATCCATGCATATATCGTTAGAAAAGGACTCGAATCGAATCTAGTTTTGTCCACTGCAATTGTTGACATGTATTGTAAATGTGGTGTCACAAAGCAGGCAACTACTGTTTTCAGAAGAATGGATACAAGGAATGTAATTACTTGGACCGCTTTGTTGGTAGGTTTATCGCAAAATGGCTATGCAGAGGATGCGCTGAAATTGTTTTGTCAGATGCAAGAAGAAAATGTGGCTGCCAATTCTGTGACTCTTGTTAGTCTAGTACATTGTTGTGCCCACCTAGGATCTCTCAAGAAAGGTAGGAGCATCCATGCTCATTTGATCCGACATGGTTACACCCTTGATGCAGTTAATATATCAGCTTTGATAGATATGTATGCCAAGTGTGGAAAACTTTACTCTGCTAAGAAATTATTTGACAATGGATTCCATTTTAAGGATATTATATTGTGCAACTCAATGATTATGGGTTATGGAATGCATGGCTATGGACATCAAGCTCTTGGTATCTTCGGTAGAATGATAGAGGAGGGAGTCAAACCAAATCAAACTACATTTGTTTTGCTCCTAACTGCTTGCAGTCACTCGGGCCTTGTCGAAGAAGGCAAGGCTTTGTTCCACAGTATGGAAAGAGATCACGGCATCAAGCCTAGTGACAAACACTATGCTTGCCTCGTCGATCTTCTTAGTCGAGCAGGCCATCTCGGGGAAGCAGATACATTGGTGAGACAAATGCCTTTCGAGCCAAGCAGTGATGTGCTCGAAGCTTTGCTCAGTGGTTGCAGAACTCATAAGAATATCAATATGGGGATACAAATCGCTGATAGGCTACTCTCTTTAAATGATTTAAACTCTGGAATTTATGTCATGTTATCAAATATGTATGCCGAAGCAAGACGATGGGACGCAGCGAGTCACATAAGAGGCCTCATGAGGACAAGGGGCCTGAAGAAAACACCTGGTTATAGTTTGATTGAAGTAGGAAATGAACTACACACATTTTTTGCTGGTGATGATTCACATCCTAAATGGGAAGACATTCATCAATTGTTGGAAAACTTGAGGATTGAGGTGGAGGGTTGTGGTTATGTTCCTGATACTAGTTGTGTGCTTCGTGATGTGGATGAGAGAATGAAGGTTAAGTTGCTTTGGAGGCATAGTGAGAGATTGGCCATTGCATTTGGTCTTTTAAGCACACCATATGGAAGCTTGATTAGGATCACAAAAAACCTTCGTGTCTGTGTTGATTGTCATAATGTTACCAAATA
The DNA here is from genome assembly GCA_036250425.1 of Stylosanthes scabra. NCBI lineage: Eukaryota > Viridiplantae > Streptophyta > Magnoliopsida > Fabales > Fabaceae > Stylosanthes > Stylosanthes scabra. The sequence continues at coordinate 20,878 of JASCZI010060609.1, read as the reverse complement.
TATATCAAGAATAGTTAAGAGGCAAATTATTGTAAGGGATGCTAATCGTTTCCATCACTTTGTTAATGGTCAATGCTCCTGTAATGATTACTGGTAGTGATAACATGCTGAGAATTAAGTAAATTGTTTTTCAAAAGAGCTTCTTATTTGATGTAAAAAACTCATGGAAGAGTACAAGTATTTCATGGTATAAGGTGTTTTAGTGTTTTTAGTCGTTAATCTTAAATTGATTTCAATTATAAAATATTTAATGATTAAAATCAACGGGTAAAAACACTTAAATACATGATACCATAAAATACCTATGCTTCTAAAACTCATTCCATCAACCTTAGATTTTAACATACTCTGGGTTTTGACAGTCAAGTGATAGTGCTACAGCTACAATATTTTTTATTTAGGATTTTATTTAACATATGCTTTAAAATTATGGGTAAAGTGTATTTTTAAGGATAATGTTATATGTACACGTATCTATATATTCATCACAAAAAATCAATTTTTATTTTTAACTGTGATTTAATTTTTTGTGCTAGATTTTATTATTTATGTGCTTAATGCATGAATCCATTAAATATAAAAACACATGAATGAATGTATGGATGCGTATATATTTAAATTTATTTTATTTTTAATTTTTAATATATACTAATTTAATTTGATTCAATTTTATCTTTAGTACTTAGGAGTTTGATGGCCGTTGATGTTGAACCAAATTTTAAGTGTAATCAGCTTAAAATTAGAGAATGCATTAAGTTTTTTTTTTTTTTTTTAACATTATCTTATAAGTTTTATTCAAAACATTTATGATCAAAGGATCCAGTGTAGCGGATGCGTCTTTAACACCTACCTAATAATGTTGGTGGAGCAGATACATCCTAATTTGATGGGGGATTTTGGAAAAGCAAAAGTGTTTTGCATGTATTATAATTATTAGAGTTTAGAGATATAATTTTTTTTTATGAGAAATAACATCATAATATAATATTATTAAAATTCTATAATCTAAAACTCTAGAGTTGAATTTTTTTTCCTGTTTTATCATTATTAAATTTAAAAGAAAGATAAGACAAATAAAACAAAATTATATCAAAAAAAAATCACACAACCCATTTTTTAGAAAAGTAGTAATGACACCTTGTACTGCAAGATCTAGTCAACGGAAATTGGAATCTGCCCTTCATACCGTTGGATTAAAATAATAATATTTAATATCATACTTAAAGTTTGTATAATAAGTAAATAATATTATTGTAATAATGTTTAACGGTGATTTCAATTTTATCCATAAGAATATTTGAATTAACTTTATATTCATTATTAATTTAGATTTGACAAAGTAAAATCAGAATGTTTTTTAGAACATTACCAATAAAAATATAATAACAAATATATAGTATAAGTATAGGGAATTAATTTTAATTAGCCAATATTAATCCACTTTATTTTTATCATAAAAAATCTCATTTTTAGAGGATTTAAGATTTAGAGATTTATAATTTAAGATAGAAATCAATATAATTTTTAAAAATTGACTGATATTGTAAAAAGAAATTTAATTTTCAAGTTATATTATTAATTTTGAGATTATCATTTATTTGTTATTATTTTATAAAGTTAATTTAAAATATTTTATTACAGAATACTTGATATATAGTAGATACGTTTTTATCACATTCCTTACATAGCATGTGGAGACAAATATGTATCATATCATTATGATGAGGTCAAAATGTCAAATTAATTTGATTAAGCAAAAACACACCCCACTTTTATTATTAGTCAACAGAAAAGTTTATGTGTACTACCTATCCCCACCATTTAATTTGAAATAATTAATTATATTTATTACCATTCTTACTTAAATTTTGTATAATTTGGTGTTACACTGAAATAAACCACTATAAAAGGAACCTATTTCTTATGGCTTCTTCTCATTCTCAACTACTCTCATTTCTACATATTTTTTTCCTTATTATTATTTTTGTTAATCTCGGAATGTCTTGTAATAATAAGGATCTGAATATTAAGATTTCAAGTGTCCTTGGCATTGAACCTGATGCCAATGAACTCAGTGAAATCTTCTTTCACGCAAACAATGTGCTGAGAACAGATGAAAACCCTAATCTTTCATTTCTTGAGGATTATGAAATTGTTGCAGCTTTTCCAAACGCCCCAATTACTAACCATGATTTTCTTGTGCATATGGCTGATCATGCTCAAGAGTTTAATTCATGGACTAAGATGAATAGATATGACGAGGAATTCATTATTGACATCATAAACTTTGTAAACTTATGCTTTAGGTAAATTATTCTATCATAATAATAGTAATGTAATTTTTATTGTTCATCATATCGTTTGATTATATTTATTTATTATCTTTGAGTTCTGAGAACGAATGAGAAAAAAAATTATTAAGATCTTTTTACATCTTTTATGATGAGATTCATATCGGATCGGATCGAATTGACCAAGTTCTAAATAATAATATTAAGTTTGAGATATGAGTTGTTCAATTTGAATAGTTATCTTTTAGGAATAATTAATTTTTTAGTCACTAAGATTTGGGGTCAAAATCAAGTTAATCATAAATTTTATTTTGTTAAAAAAGTGTCACTAAGATTTCTTTTATTTTTAAAATAAATTTTTTTCCTATTTTACCTTTAACCCTAATCATCTTTTTTCATTCTTCTTCCCCGATGTGTCTGCCGTCAACCCTCCTTCATCCTTCATCTTCACTACTGTCTCACACCCTCACTCCTCCCTCCACCGCGACCGCCACCGCCCACCTCTTTCCGTCCTACCCTTTTCACCCTCCACCACTTACTCTCTTATCTCTTCAAGTCACCCACCGTTGGCTCTCTCCCACTTCCTGTTCACATTCTTACCCCCCCTAAATTTCACAGATTCCATGGCAAAAAAAAGCCACTACTTTTCATGAAAACTCTGATAACAAAGAATCGCAGGAGAAGATGAACGGCCCGAGCTTGTTGTCAGGAAGCCTCAGCCCGAGCTAGTCAAGCCAAATATGGGTCTTGAAGCGGGCTCTGATGAAGAGGATCCCCAAGGATCATGTGGATCTCGATTTGGAAATTTATAATTTTGTTTGATTTTGGATTTGGGGATATATACGGAATCAATTTGGATTTGGAAATTCTGATGCGGAATTGCGGATATATACTTCTTGGCATTATGTTATGCTTGAAAGCCACAGACTATTCTGACAAGATTTGAAACAAAATTTAGATTTTAGAGACTTAATGTTAGTAATATATAGATATTAGCAACCATCTATTAAGTTGCATTTTGGTGATAATAGTTTGTGTGTTCCTGCAATTGATTTGCATGCTTGAATTGGATGATAAATTTAAATTCTTGTGGTAACATTACAACACTAAAGCTATGTATCGACGGTAATTACCGACGGCCATGGGGACACGGGCTTTACCGACGATTTAGCCGTCTCTAATAATATTCAGGCCGTCAGTAAAATTATGCATTAAATAATTAACGTTAAAATGGCACTGCTTACCAACGGCTAAGCCGACTGTAAGCCGTCGATAATAATGGAACTAATTTCGCGTCAATCGGCGCCACGACGGTAATTACAGACGGCCAAGCCACGACGTGGTCGTGATATTTAGAAAGTTTGCTAATATTACCTACTATAGGAAGAGTGGCTTTTTCATTTGATAATGTGCTCATGAATTAGGAGTGTTTTACTCGTGGGTGATGTAATTTGTTAGTTCTTTTGTATTTGTAATTATTCATGTACTCTGGTAACCCTCTTTTAATTATAAAAAAATGTTGTAAATACTTGATTGGGGCCAATGTTCAATTGATGCAGTTTAATAAGATAAAATTTGTGACTAATTTAATTTTGAATTCGAACCTTAATGACTAAAAAATTAGTTATCCATTATGTTTTATTATATTGGTATTTGATAATTTTTTTCATAATACCATTTATTTAAAAAATTTAAGTTAATAAAAAGTTACGTGAATAATTATATTTTTAATATGGTTCTCATGTTTTTTTTAATTTATGTAATTTTTTAATACTATATATTCCCATTTTCTTTACAAGAATTGAATTTTATATTTTTATTCATAAAAATTCTGATAAGAGGAGGTATATGAATGAGCATATCTATAAACTTTTTTTAAACAATTGGGAATCAATCATCTATAAAAAATAATGGCATTAAATAGTTTTATTCCTACATATTATTACCATTAAAAATAGTTGTCATCTTTGATACGAATGGAAAAATATATAGATGTACATAAATATAATGATAGTCTTTAGTATTCAATATATATGCACATAAAAGATGTGCAGATAAAGTTAACATCATCGAATATAAAATATCTATACATTTATATCATCATTCGAAATTTATACTTTAACATTCATCTTAAAAATATCTACTACATTAATTATGATATAAGATTATAGCTAGAAAGTTGTATGTTAAATACTTAAATCATTATATTGTTATCTAGTATGAAATTTTATAAATACAAACTCTTGCATATATACACTCATTTCTCAGTTGATGAACATATTTTGTATATATTTTTGCAAAAAAAAAAAAGTGTTAAGAAGTTATTAGGGAGGATGAATTAGCTTATAAATCAGGTCAATAATATGCAAGTGAGTACCTTCAAATCCTTCAATTAATTATTTATTTATTATTTGCTCATAATTTCCCCCAAAAATTATACTACCTAGCCCAACTTGCAATTTTAATTTTTCGAAAGGAAAAATATATATATTGTCTTTATAGGTAAATTATAATTTAATTTCCTTTTTTCTCTTTGTACATATATTTCATTAGATTGACGCGCTGAATAGGCGTGGCAATGAGTAGGGCAGGATAGGATTTAGTCCCAATCCTAATCTTATTGGCAGGTTGATATATTTCATTCATAATTCAATTTTACTTAATCTGCGGGTTAAAAATCTCCCAACCCTAACCCTACCCGCACTTAACTCACGGGTATCTAACTCTGTCTGTGGGTTGTAAGTAGGCCGCAACGTGAGAGGAAGCGACAGTGACGGGAGGGCCACGACGGCACGATGTGAAGGTGAGGGGAGAGCCGCGACGACTGCTTCAATACTTGAGATTTGGAAGAGAACAAGAAAGCATGATGTTCTTGATATTTTGTGTGTTTGAGAATCAGATATTAGGGTCGCCGCAACAGAGTGTGGAATGAGAGGTTTAATTTAGAAATTATGATTCGCAAAATTTCATATTTATAAATGTAAGTAAATGATAGAGACTTTTACCTATTTAATGTATAAAATTTACAAATTGAAATCATAGTTAAGTGATTAAGGTCTTTTTGTATAATTAAGAGGTTATGTGTTCTATCACCGACACTAATATTTAAAAAAAATGAGTTTTTTCTTTTTTTAATATGAGAACTGAGAAATAGGAAGAGATTACTATACTTTTTAGTTATATATGGTATTTTTAATTTGGGAATGAAATATTCAACTAGTCTTAATGCTTTTATCACGACGAATACTTAGTTACAAAACTAAAATTGGTATAAGTATAGTATTCAATTAAAAGTTATATATATATAAAAGAATCTAATTATAAATTTAGTTAAACTGTAAAGACTAATAAAATTAAAATATAAGTGGAATTAATTAAAATATTATTCATTTTACGTACACTTGAGTACTTAAAAAAAAGTTGGACTCAAATTCTACTTTTATAAATACGTTTAGTTATTAATTAATTCATGCAAATTTAATTACTTTGGTGGTTGATTATTTATTAGTTAGAAAATTGTATAAATTAAATATATACAATATATAATAACTAATTTAATAGTTAATTTTTTATATGTATCTAATATTTTTAAATTCATTTATTTTACTACATATAGCAGAAAAAAAAATAAATGTGTCTATACAAGTCGAATAGTGTCATTTTTCTTTGGGGTTGCTGGTGTCTTCGATAGATAATGTACCAAAACATATGGATATATATAGATATAGCAAAATAAGTATGATGGGTGTGTACTGTGATATTTGATGTCTAATTTTTGTTAAATAATATTTTTATTCTTTTGAATGCGGTTATTATTTCACTAAACTATTTTCAGATTCTCCGATCCATCTTATATATTATTAGGAAAAGTATAAAATGTGGTTTTCTAAAGTTAATAAAACGAATACAATACCAACATTATGTTATAGATAATAATAAGAACAAGTTATAACTCTAATAAAGATAAAAAATTATGTTATTATAATAAATATGAAACAGTAGTCGTAAAAATAAATAATAATAATAAATAAATAAAATGGGAAATCTTTACTCATAGTTTAATTTTCCCCTCATTTTAAAATGTGACAGAATTTTTTTTAAGAAATAAAGATGTAAACTGAAGTTTGTTGAAAAGAAATTGCATTTCTAGAAACAAAAAATTTATATTATATATATGATATATCCTCTTGTTTTTACCCCATTTAGAGTTTGATGATAATTATTTTTCAAAGCACGTGATAGTTCAACTGTTCTTATCTACTATTTTTCATTATTTTTTATGCATAAATTAAAAATAAGCTAATGGCAATGAAATTATATATAGAAAAAAAAAGCTTGTCATCATTCAAAATTAACTCACAGAATCAAATTTGAGATTACCCAACTTAAACAACACACATCTCTAAAATAATTGTAATTTTTGAGAATTGAAAATTGTGAATAAAACTCAAAACATCTGCCAGCTAAGCATGTAGATTCTAGTTCCACTAGTAACCTATAGATTTTAACTTTACCATAAAAACATATAGAAGTTAGAAAAACGAAAAACAAAAATGAAAAACCTACTACCCCAAATCCATTATTGATCTTGCTTCTGTGTCCCTGTGTTTCTCATAAGAATTTTTTATAGATACCATGTTCAATTTAGAAGATTAAATTTTGAATGAAACTTTTACCCTAACACTAATTAAACGTGTGAGTTAATCATTCGATCAATTCAAGTTGATTGCATTAAAAAGTCTCTATCGTATTGATACTCTAAAACACAAAATTTTATTCTATTTTTACTTCTAATCAAACATATTTGTAAAGATAATTTCATACTAATAATAACAGATAATAAAATTCATCTAATAATGTATATGTAATTGATAATACATAATAATTAAACACAAATAAAACAAGAAAATACAACTATGTCAGATGAATTAATGTAAGAATCTGGTTATAATAAAATGCATAATAATAAAATTAAATCCTGACAAGTACCTCAAGATCTCACTGAGAATAATTTTGTCTCATTCATATAGTCAGATCCAGGGTACTAGCCATTTTCCCTTGCTTTTTCTTGCAACAATCTTGTGCTTCCTTCATCAGCTTATTACTTCTAAGATTATTATTATTAGAGGATGATGATTGAATAGGAGGGTACAAAGATAATGATAGATTATTATTATTATTATTTCTATCAACAACTTCATCATCATTATCATTGTTATTATCATCACCATTATCTATCCTTGAATTCAAATTTAGTGAAAGATTCAAATCAATTTTTTCAGAAGCTAACAATGATGATGGTGGTGATGATGAGGCCTTCCTTTTCAATGGCATGATGATGTTATTATTGCTATTATTATTATTATTATTATTATTATTATTATTGCTCAATCTTTTTGTGCATAGAGATTGATCATGTGCACTACTACTACTACCAAAAGAGTAGAAGAATTCATGATAATCTCTTCTTGGTTCATGGATTTTGAAACTATTATTATTATTATTACTTGTTATTATTGGTTGTTGTTGTTGCTGCTGCTCAATAAAATTGGAAGAAGAACCAACCCGGAAGATGCTATTACCCCAATTGAAAGGTCTATGATGATGATGCACCATTTTTTCATAGGTATTATTTGTGAATAATGAATTATTATCCCCATATCCAAATCTGTGAAAATTAATGAACAAAGACGATTTATTAGTTTCATGAATAAGACCAAATTCCAAACTCTAAATACTTTAGTATTTAGGAGAATTGCAAAACACAAATAGATATGGAAATAAGTTAAATTAAATAGTTTGTGATAAAATTTGACCTATTTTAAATTCAAATAAATTCGATAAAAAACTAAAATAGAAATATAATTTTTCTACCAATGTCTTTGTATTTTTACTCCTCAATATTCACTAGTAAATACAGCTTTTTAAAAAATGGATATAACGAAAATAAACCTTCAATATACACATTACAGTTTAGATAGATAAGATTGGAATTTTATGCAACATAAAAAATAAATTAAATATATAAAATATGAAACCGTAACAAGATTTATATTGTAAAATTATTCGACCTAATAAAAAAAATTTAAAATGGAATGACTCATTTAAAATCATATATAATATCAAAATATTTTAATAATTAAATTTAATTTTTTTAATTACTATATAATATATATACATGCACACTGTAGTTAGCATGAGTAAAAGAGAGATAAGAACTAAACACCAAGGTAATGTAATATAGTCTAGATTATACATGTATGTGTACCTGTGGGATGAACTTGTACTTGGGTTATAGCCTTGAAGCATTGGAAGTTGGCTAAGATTATATATATTTCTTTCTCCAGTTTCCATAAGACTACTCCTATTATGATTGGCCAATACTGTGATACATATAATTTATATATAATTAGGACTAATTGCAATGTATCAGAAACCCTAATATATTTATGGTACTAATACCTAGGATTTATATATAATTTGATGAATTATTATTATGCAAGGGGTAAACAAACATTTTGTACCTTGATTTGGTTCATCCAATTTTTTGCTCCTAAACATCTGAGAAACAAAGAAAAATAAGCAATGAATTATTAAATCAGGTTAATGATAATAAGATAGGACATGCTAATTAAGAAAATAAATTTAAATTTAATAAAGAGAAAAATTACTAAAAATAATAGATTTATCCATTTTATTTTATATAATAAATTATCACGTCAAAATATAAAATATATATTAAAATTATTAAATAACATATATATTATATACAAATATACGGTAATTATTAATTTTGTGTATGGGCATAACATTTTTGGTAATTTAATTACCTGCAAATGACTCTTGACATGGGCAATACTTAATCCCTTGATGTTCATCAATTGAAGAACCAATTTTGGGGTTGCTCCTATTCCCAAGAAAGATAAATATAATTAATTGAATTAAATATAAAATAAAATAACAAAAATTGAAATCATCCAATCCAATTACTACTAAAGGATATATGGAACTTACTCTCTTGACCTCCAAGTCTTTGAACAGCATGAAGAAATCGAAGGTGAAGATCAGGTGTCCAACGAAGCCTTGGAAACTTTGATCTAACATAAGGCCTTATCTTCTTCTTCTCATCATCATCATTATTATTATTATTGTTATTATTACTATTCTCTTCCACTGTGCTGTTGCTTGAACACCCTCCTTCTCCTCCTCCTCCATTTTTTTCTTCTTCTTCTTCTTCAAGGTTTGAAGGGCTTGTCTTGGAACATTGTGACCCATGGCTTTCTTCTTCCATACTCTTTTGAAGCTTAATTGATAATTTATGAGAATAAAAGAAATGGAAGAACCAAATCCACTACTACTTGATGAAAACTAATAATAATAATTGTTCATCTTCCTCCATGCTTTAACACAAAATAAACAAGAGATACCAAGAAGTAGTAGATAGAATAATGAAACCCTAGATAGATCAATCTTCAAATCAATAAATATTTAGAACATTTATCTTGATATATAGGTAGTAGCTAAGAGAAGTTCTTGTATCTACTTCTTCATTTAATTTTCTTCTCTCTCTTTCCTCTATTATTATTTTATATATATATGCATATATAAACAATAAACATATAGGTATGTATGTGTATGTGTTTAAGTTTGAAATATGTGCATGGATGGTGATGATGGAATGCAAGGAATATACTTAATTATTTCATGTGACAACAAAACCTTTATTTGTTGCCACTTGAATAAGGAAAGCTATTTTTTGGTGTGACAATAAAGTAATCAATACCGATGAACGGATAGCTAATCACACTATTATTTTACTATTATTTCGGTGGAACGTTTCTATCATAATAGACAAAAATGTTTTCTTCTCAATAAATAATAATAATAATTTTTTTTTTAAAAAAAAAACAGGGCTTTGATTCTCTTCTCATTATGATAAGATTAGATTTTTTTAAATTTTTTATTTATCGATGCTATAGCTACGTACTTAGCTAATAACCCCGTTTTTTTTTTCCTGAAAACATAAAGAAGTTAACAATAATAATTATAAGGTTTAATTTAGTCCCCAAGGGATAATATGAAGGTAATTAATAAGAGTGAGTTAGTTTATTCTTTTTTTCTTTTCTAATTCATTTAGGTTTCATATTTATTTATATAAAATCTAATAAAAATCATATATAATATTTGGTATGTCATCATTTTATAATATATTTTGTTATGTAATATGCATGTAATTCTATTTTAAAGTAAAAATATAAGAAAATTAACATTAATAAATAAAATTAACCAAAAGTTCCACGTATTTTAATGAAATTAAAAAATTATTAATTATATAATAAAATCTTATTAATTATTTAATTGAAAATCATAATTGTTTAGCAAGCTCAATTCGTTTAGTAACAATATCATTTATCAAAATAGAAAATTATAAGTAATTTAGTAAAAATATATAAAAAAATAAAGTCACAATAATATCCTTTTATGTTTAAAAAAAACAAAATGCGTCACCCCCATACTTAATAAAACGTTAGCATTGATTTGGTGTTTAATGGGGTTGTATACTTGTATGATGGATAAATCGACACAATATGTTAATAATTATACCAAATAATAAATAAATTCATACTGTATATATAATAATACTAACCATTCTTATCATAGTTAATATGACATATCAAATACCAACATTTTGTTTGGTGGAGCTTTCTAAAGGAGAAACTTGATTTATTATATACAGAAGAAAAATTTTCAAAATTATTTAGTTCTTTTTTTAAAGACCATCAGTTTGATCATAGTTGATTAGAATACGCAGCAAATTACGCTGGAGTGAAATGACACTAAAACACACTTTGTCTATGCCTAAAACAAATTGGTGATGCTTAATTTGGTACATCTTTCAGCAACGGCATATTTTTTAAAATAATATATTTTTCTTGCTTATTTAAAGAAAAAAATCGTTGATTAGACGACTGTGTAAAAGTCTCTAAAATATAAATTAAAAATAAGTTAAATTACGCATATATCTATACACAAATAGATAATAAATAATTTTAGTATAATTAATTTTGGTAAGATGGTAGTATTTTCAATTAAGATTATTTTAGTGAGAGAAAAGAAAATACTAAAATTTTATTTCTAATTTTATTTTTATTTTTTTCCAAAAAAAAAAATTGTTTTACTGAATCAGCTTTAATTAGTCTTCCTAACTTCTTGACTCAAAATGAAAGAGTCAAAGAGAAAATATACTCTTTCTCCAAACTTGGATTATTACCTTAATTCACTCATTTTTACTATTCCAATTCCAATATACTCACTGAGAATGAATGATGAAGAGAGAACTGAAGAACACACATACACATGACAATGATCTGTGAATTGGATTTCTATGGATTCATATGTGCTGTGCTGTCTATGCCAAAGGAAAAATAAAACCAAAACAGATCAATGATCCTGATCATCACGTGTCTCTCAAGTACACACAATATATATCATAATAATATAAAATATTTTTCTCTTCAATAGGGAATCACGAAGCTAGGTTTGCATCAATTTTGGTATTTTTTTTATATATATTTTATTTTATGTTAAATCGTTTCTTTTGGGTTTAAAAATGGTTGGAACTAAAAATTGTTGGATCAGAAACTCTGATTAGTTTTGATATTGAGATTGTAAAATTAAATGTTTTACACGATAGTAAAATCATATTTGACTTTTGAATGATTAATAATAGATAAATGAAAAAAAAGTTATTTTTTATAAGTTAATGTTTTGCGATTGAATACACGTCTAAGACAATTTTACATTCACGGTATATTAAAATTAAATTTTATTACGGTACTTTCAAAAGTTTAAGTTTATAATAAAAGATAATAGATAATTATATTTTTGTGATAATAACTTACATATTTGTTACAAATAAATTAATATATAATAAAAAATACAGTCCATGTTATTACACCTAATCGATTATATCTTATTAGAAAAACTACAAGTAATTAATATTTTTTTAACCAACAAATCAATAAAACATCTAAACTAAATATTAAAAACAAAACGTTCTATACTAAGCTATAAAAAACTTCTAAAAATCAAATATACATATAATTTCATATATATTCAAAAATAGAACATTCAAAATCAAGAAAAAAAACATTCAATTTAAATTGTTGACGTGATGTTGGTTAAATTTTTATTAGTTACCTAACATTTAAAATTAAAAAATAGTTAAAACCATTTTTAATAATTTTTCATGAAAATTCTCCACTTATCTATTATTATTTATTAGGATGTATACAACGTTATTTCTTTTCCACTTGAATTTGGTGGAGAGAAAGAATGCTTTTGAGTTGGTTAATAGGACACTTTTCATTCCTCACACGTGCATGACCGTGTGGCCTTCCATGCATGCATTGAACGTGATTCAGATCAACAAAAGCTAATAAGTGAAAGCAAAATTCACATAACTTTTTTTTTATTAATCATCACAAGGTTCTTGATTTTGTTAGGTTCTGCAGGTATATTAATTCTCTCCACTTTATAATCCTTCCCATGGGGAACAAACTATATATCCATTAATGCATGATAGCACCATACATCAACCACTCAAAATAATATTTTCAACTAAACTATTATTGTATCTGTTATAGACTTATAGTAGTGAATATTTTTTAACATTATTTTGAAAATGGAAAGAATGGATAATAAGGTTTTTTTTATTTATATGTTTAACTATTATATAAGCCTTAGTACCTTAGCTTACTATTATGAAATAGACTATAAGACTATAATTTTATCTCTTAGGTAGTGTTTGTTTTTGGATACTAGAACTAAGATTGGGGACTAAGACTCAGTATTATGTTTGATTGGCAGAGATTGGAATTAAAATTTCAGTTTCAGTCCCTAGAATTGCAGTATTTCAGTACCACCAGATAGTAGGGACTGGAGAACTGAAACTGAAATTTTAAAAAAAAAAATTTACTCAAATACTCTCATTTAACATTAAAGTTTTAATTACTAACCTTTGTTATTCTTCCATCAACTTAATTTAATCTCTATCTCTCAGTCTCTATCTCCTAGTAAATTTTAAGCAAAACACAATAACAAATTTAATTCAGTCTCAGTCTCTCAGTATCAGTTTTCTAGTCTCAAACTCTTAGTCTCCCAATTTCAATCTCTCTCCCAAATGCTATGTAACAATAAAAATATTTTTACATGAATTGAAATAAAGTTTTGTATTTGAAAGTAACGATATATGATAAGAATTGATTTGATTTAAAAATTGATATAAGCATTTAATTTTACATTTTTATCCTTTGTTAACCATACAAATTTTCATCACCACCAATAATAACTTATGCCATTAATTGGTTACTAAATCCACAATGACAGTCGGCGACTGAAGTTATGTTAATACCTTTTGTTTTGGGTGTTAGATAGTTATGTTAACATCTAAAAGGTTAAAATGATTTTTTTTATATATATGTTTTAACTTTTAAGACATCAAATCATTTAAAAAATGTGGAGATTTGGGTTTAGTTATAAAGTAAATTTTCCTAGATTTGGGTAATGGATAGGAAGTATCAATTCTCACCTCAAGCTCATCCATTCTTGTAGATAATCTGTATAAGAAATGTTATAATCTGAATAACATTCTACATGTGTCCAACATAACACAAAATCTTCTTAGTGTTTCTAAATTTGTATCAGGTAATTTTGTTTATTTTGAATTTTGACTTGATTTTTGTCTTTTTCGTGATTAGGGTATCAGAAAAATCCTTCTCAAGGACAAAACTAGAACAGGACTCTACTATTTTGACACCCTTCTAGTATCACAACCTGCTGTCTCAAAGGCCACCTCGGTATCATCTTCCTTTCCCTTATCTTTTAATGCTCATTTAGACTTGAATAAAGATTCTGTTTACATAGAAATGATTCATGTATTCCATATAGTTTGATGGATAAAAATTTGGCTGAGAATTTCAATTCTGTTACAAATTTTGTAGAAAACAATTTGAATGAGAATTCCAATTTTGTTATAAGTTTCGTAGATCATTCTCCAATTATATTTACTGCATCACATACATCTGCTGATCACAACATGATAAATACCTCAGAAAAGAGTGCTATTGTGACAACTAGAATGCAAAATACTTATGAATTATGGCATAAAAGACTAGGACATAGTAATTTTAAATCTGTCACCCATGTTATGAAACTATGTAAAATTCATGCAACTGAACCAAAAAATAAAATCTGTGAATCCTGTAGTGTTGCAAAGATGCATCAAAAGAGGGATATAAATATTATATTAGCTTCCTAGATGCATACTCTAAATATTTGTGCATTTTTCTTTTAACTCAGAAATCACAAGCTTTAGTGGCTTTTCAAGGTTATAAGACCTTTATGGAGAATCAAACAGGAAAGACTATTAAGGCTTTACAAACTGATAACGGAATAGAATTTACTTCAAATAGTTTTAAAAACTTTTTACAAACAAATGGGATTTTACACAGGCTTTCTTGTCCCTATACTCACCAACAACAAGGGAGTATAGAGAGAAAGCATAGACACATCACTGAACTTGAATTATCTATGTTGGCAACAACTTCAATGCCCTTAAGTTTTTGGGATACTGCTTTTACAACTGCTGCCTACCTAATTAATAGGATACCAACTCCTATTCTAAAAATGAAATCCCCATTTGAAGTATTATTTGGTAGGCAGCCAGACTATAGCTTACTAAAAGTGTATGGATGTGCTTGTTATCCCTTCTTAAGCCTTATAATCGTTTCAAATTAGATTATAAAAGTCAATTATGTTTATTTTTAGGATATGATTCGAATCACAGTGGGTATAAATGTTTGAATAAGGAAAGGAAAATCTTCTATACTAAGAGTGTTTTATTTGATGAATATTATTACCCTTATTCTAACATGTTTTCTCCTACTATTACTAATAATCTTTCTAGTGTAGAAAATGAAACTGATACTCTGTGCAGAGAACAAATTATTCCTTTGTTACAGGAAGCTACATCTATCTCTTTAAGGACAGACAATGATCCCATAACTGCAGGGGCATCTTTTCCATCATCCACTGCACCACCTTCGAAGACAGCATCTGACCCCTCTACTCCTGGAACAACTTCACCATCTAACACAAGTACACAAGACAATACCATAACTCCATCAAGCGGTGCTGCCAGACCAGTACCAATTAGTGGCATTGAGGTGGTTCTACCAGCATCTCTCAACCCCAATCCTGTCACCAATACTCATCCAATGCAAACCCGTTCAAAAACTGATATACTCAATCCACTTACATATCTTTCTACTGCACATACTGATTATGATCTTAGAATATACACACCTAAAACTGTTAATCATGCACTGAATAGTAGTCATTGAAAAGAGGCAATGGATAAGGAAATTAGTGCCCTTGTTAGAAACCAAACATAGATTATTGTAGATCTTCCACCTAATGCAACTATAGTGAACTGTAAATGGTTTTTGCAATGAAGAGGAACCCAAAAGGTGAAATAGTTAGGTATAAAGCTAGGTTAGTTGCTAAGGGCTTTCAACAAAAAGAAGGCATTGATCATGAGGACATTTAAAGCCCTGTAGTGAGACCAACTACAATTAGGATAGTCATCACCATAGCTCTTACTCATGGTTGGCCTCTTAGACAGTTTGACTTTGATAGTGTCTTCTTAAATGGCAAACTGACTGACATTGTTTACATGACACAACCATCCGGATATACATCCACTAATTCCACTAAAGTCTGTAAATTACAGAAGGCTATTTATGGGCTTAAACAGGCCCAAGGGCCTGGTACAATACTCTATCAAATACTCTAAAGACATATGGTTTCACTAACACTATCCATGACATTGCACTGTTTATTAGGAAAACTAAACATGATGTTACATATTTACTTGTTTATGTGGATGATATCATCATCACAGGTTCAGATAAGACTGTTGTACAATCAATTATAGATAGGTTAAATTATGTTTTTAGCTTAAAGGATCTAGGAAAATTAAATTACTTCTTTGGTATTGAAGTGAATTACTGCAGTGATCATAAATTGATTCTTAAACAAAGCAACTATGCTAAAGATTTATTGAAAAGAGTTGGCATGCTTGATTCAAAGGCAATGCCTACTCCAATGATAGCAAATTTAAAATTATATGCTTCTGATTCATAATACTTTGATGAACCTAAAAAGTATAGGAGTATAGTAGGAGCCTTGCAATATTTGTATATTACTAGACCTGATATTTCTTTTGCAATTAACAAGTGCTCCCAATTCATGCAAAAGTCAACATTGGAGCATTGGAAAGTAGTGAAACGAATATTAAGATATATACAAGATACATTAGGTTTTGGAATGAGTTTTGTTGGCTGTTCTGATTTTAGTTACATTGGATTTGCAGATGCAGATTGGGCATCTGACCTTGATGATAGGAGGAGCACAACCGGCTATTGTGTCTTCATTGGAACTAATTTTGTATCATGGAAGTACAGTAAGCAAACTAAAGTGAGCCGCTCCAGCACAGAGGCAGAATACCGTGCTATAGCCACTGTCCAAACTGAGATAATGGGAATTCAACTCATGCTGCAGGAGTTACAAGTTCCTCAGCTCATTTCTCTTATGGTTTATTGTGATAACCTCTGCAGTTGTCATCTCACAGCAAACCCAGTTTTGCATGGAAGATCAAAGCACTGGGAGACAGATCTCCACTTCATCCGTGACTTAGTGAATCAAAAGAAGCTGTTTGTGACACATATCAGCAATCAGGATCAACTTGCTAATATCTTAACTAAACTATTGTCCATCAAGCTTTTTGAAAGGTTTAGAAACAAGGTTAGGTTGTGTTTAGACCCTACCTAAGCTTAAGGGGGGATGTTAGGGATACAATACTGTTAGTCTTGTATTCTTGTATTGTACAAGATGTAATCTTGCATTAGAGTCTTGTATTCAGTCTTGTATCCTTTTGTATTTGTCTTCCACATATATACTCTGTCCTCGGAAGCTTGTACATTTAGTTTGAATAATAATACATTTTGTTACTCTCATTTCATCTCTCTTACTTTACCTTTCTCTCTCTCTCTTTCTTCTTTCTTCTTCATCATCTTCACTTCGCTTCTGCTGTAGCTACAATCTGTTACCTCTACTTCCCTTACTTGGTATCAGAGCCTATCCGATTCAATAATGTTGGGTCATTCACCAGTTCATGTTCACGCTCTAGATGATCATTCCTAGGCGTGACGGGGGTGTATTACAAGTCTCACATCGCTCAAGAATATGGTATCTTGAGAATATATAAGTGTGAGGCATCCCTTACCCATGAACTAGCTTTTGGGGTTGAGTTAGACCCACCTAATCTCAATTCTAATAAATTTATACAAAACTTGAATTTAGGACATTTGAAAATAAAATAAAGATTAAGATAAATTTATTTGAAAAATCGGACTAATCCAATGTTCATAAGAGGTTAAAGTACACCTCAATAAAAGTTTTATAAGGTATAATAAATTTCTAATACTTACTCGTTCCAAAATTGGCCAATAAAATTTACCATTACTTCCGAAATTAATCAAACTTAATCAACAAACTTAATCTCCTTTAGCTTGAAGTTTGAACGAGCCTAATTTTAAAAAGTAAAAGCCGAGCCATTTAAAGAGGTAAAACAGACTGATTCAATTAGACTGATTCAATTAATTTGACTTATTTTGATGGTTGTATTGTACATCTAATCCTAATCGTAAATATTAAATAACATAATTAACCCACTATTACTAACTCAACATAATTTACATTATATTACTCTCATATTTATTTATGAGAATTAGTTCGAACTGACTGGTTCGACCAAGTTAATAAAAAAATTTTGGTTTTGGTTAACATAAAAAATTTTTTATCATTGAATTGGTAAAGAAACTGAAATAATTAGTAAAAAATTTAGTGAAGAGATCAAACTGAGTCAACTTTTTTAGTGATTAACCAGTTGAAAATAACAAAACACAAAATATCTTTTTTAAATATATATATAATTGTTGGACAGTGAGAAATGAATTCCACTTTTAGTTAGCTAAGTTGTTCCCTATTTGTAAAATTTTATTTATACACCGATTTCAGCCACTAAAATCAGTCATCAATATATAATACGCATTGAAATATTAAATACATACTAAAAATGAGTTAATTACACATGTATTTTGTATTTCAATACGTATTATACACTGATGGCTGATTTTAATGACTGATTTTGATGTATACCTAGCATAACTCTACTTATTTTATCCCTATTTTATATTGTTGTCAAAAACAAGCCTACTCATCATCGTGTGATAGCATAAATTTCAAAAAGAAAATTTTATATTTAAAAAAAAGTAGTTGTTTTTGTATACTTGCTAGTAATTAATTATATTTAACAATCAATTTGTGTGTGAATTAATTAGAAAAGATTCACTGCATGCAATGCAACTTGAACATGCTAGCACTCCAGCACGAGGTCAACGCTTCACAGTCCAATTATGTCCTTTTTTCTTCAGTTTTATATTTTTTAATTTATTTTTTATGTAATCACAATTTTGTTAATTTCCAATAAAACAAGCTACATTAGAGTGCGTGACCCTACTTATTCGGATCTAACTTCATTATTATCAATTGAGAATGAGCATGTCTGTCGTTTTATGACAGTATATATTCTGCTAAATCTATAAATTATTTACAAATGGAATTATTTAAGTATTATATATAAATATAAATCTTTCACCAAAGATAAAATAATATTAAACATCATGCAATCATGCATCCTTAATATATGAATTTATTATTCTGCATACGTACGTAACGTGTATATATACACATGCATGCATCCCAACAATCAAATGTACATAATTATATACTAGTATATTATACTATACAAAATTCAAACAACGAAGATAACCACGCACGTTAATCGAAGAAATGTTTTTAAAAAGATTTGAACATAACATGCTACTAGTGCAGACTATTTATATCAAATAAAAAAGAAATAATCAATATTAGTGAAGTGACTAGTGAACGTTGATATATATCATGGTTCTGAAAACCGGTTCGGACCGGACGGTCGAACCGGTTCGACCGTCGACCGGTCATGAAAGCGGATCGGTCTGTATGCCTAAACCGCCAGTTGAAAAACCGTTTGATAACCGTCGGACCGGCCGGTTTCCGGACGGTTGGACCGAACCGGTACCCGGCCGGTTTTCTGAAGAGGCACAAAAAAAAAAAAAAAAGGGGCATCGTGAATTAGTTACACAGCAGAAGCCAGAAACCAAAATTGCTTCACACCAAGGTCACTCCCCTTTGAAACGGCAGAAACCCTAGTCCCTAGCCCATCATTGATCATCCATCTTCATCGCCGCCACTTCTCCGTCGTCGTCGCCACTCCGTCACCGCCGCATCTCCATCGTCGGCGGCTTCTTGCTCGTCTCCCTCACTTCTCCAACGCTGTCGCCACCACGTTTCAGAGCCGCATCTCCTCGCGCCGTGAACGTCGTCCGTCCTCTCCTCGTGCCGCTTCTCCGTCGTCGTCGCCACTCCTCACCGCCGCATCTCCATCGCCGGCGGCTTCTTGCTCGTCTCCCTCATTCTCCATCGCTGTCGCCACTCGCCACCACGTTTCAGAGCCGCCTCTCCTCGCGCCGTGAACGTCGTCCGTCCTCTCCTCGTGCCGTCG
>JASCZI010060608.1:57349-70919 GCA_036250425.1 Stylosanthes scabra | reverse complement strand
GTTGAACTCTAACAAGCTCTTCTGGAAACCTTCGCGGAATTTGCCTTTATTGGACAGAAGTACTGAAATTGTGAAAGATTGATTAAATTCAATTTTCCCATTGCCAACACTGGCCACAAGAGATCCAGAACTTTGACCATCATGGTCCCATTGGAGCTCTACCGATTTAGCAGATCTCAGTGATGGCGAAGTGGGCGACGATGATGACGAAGGGGGCCATGGCTTAATCTCCTGAATATGGACGATGTACTTAACGAGTGTTGGTCCACTCTTTCTGCTCTTTGATTTTATTCCAAGAACCATCCTCACAACAAAAATAGTAATAACAGTGCTATTTGCTGGTTCACCCTAAATGATGGAACCTAAAACACAACAAAGTTAAAGTACAATGGGGATCAGAACATTCCAAATGTACTTGGACTGATTAACACAACAAAAGAACTAAATCTACACGTAGCAATACTTTCAACAAGTTAAAGAACCTATAAATATTAGAGGGAGAAAAAAAAAAAAAGCAACACATAAATGCCAGGCTTAGTGACCAAACCAAAACAAATTGTCAAGGCAATCCAAAAAATGACATAGCTGGACTGATTCCTCTCCTTTTTCTTTTCTTTTTTTTTTTAATCAAAGAATGAAATATCAGAATAGAACATAGGCATGAATTGAATATTAGATAAGCATATAATATTTTAGTGGAAGAGACAAAAGCTAGCTACCAAGTGAAATGAGGTAAGAAAGAAGGAACCTCAGATAGAGCTACACACAATCCCTGATTGTATATTCAGCTAAATGCTTGAGACATAAGAATAAAAAGTGCATTAAAACAAACAGTTGAAGCTTGACCAAGCTTAACTCAGCTAACAGAACATCCAAAGTGATCAATCAAATGAAAACAACAGTTAATAGCAATAAAATAACATTAAGTGACAACCGACAATAAACCAAACGAGTTTAATTAATCCAATCCAATGAAATTCAATTGAAAGATACCAGCTTCGCAATGAGATCACCGAAAGGGAACGAGGATCCAAAAATGGGAGAAGAATCGAGATTAATAAAGGAAGGTATCCATCTGAGAAAGATAGAAAAGAAAAACGAGGAATGTAGGTTTTTTGTGAATGATTGGGAAGAACGTGTTGCGGGATTTGGGAATTGAGAGAGTTAAGGGGGGAAAAAGAGAAGTAAGAAAGGGAGAAAGAAATGAGAAAAGGGTAGAAAGGAAGAAAAGCGTGTCATGCGCAGAGAAGGACGTTGGTGTTGTTGAAAGAAAAGCGCCAACTGCTAGGTAGTGAGTGGGCCCAACACCAACACTTTGGAATTGGATCATTCTGTTTCTCTCTCATTCACGGTTTACACTTGGGAACTAAAAAACTATGTATTGGAACAGAAGAAACAAATGTAGCAAACGGACACCGATAACGTCGTTTTGTTTCTTTCGGTTATTTTTTTTGAAAGATATTTGGTTAGATTGAATAGCTGTCATCGGCTTTTATTATTGTTTTAAAACTGACTCCGATACATATTAATCTACCCTCCACCAAAAAAATATTAATCTACTTTTATTAACAATAAATAAATACAATGTCATTTAATATGGTAAGTTTGGTTTAATGCTTGTCTTAAGAAGCACGAGCTCGTTCGGTAAAAAAATGAGTACATTTCAAGTTAAACGTAATTATGAAGAATAAAGAGTGCAATATATCTTTGCTCGATTTGATAATATTTTGGAAACCCGTTAATGATTTTTTTTTGTTTGATCATATATATAAACTACAAATTAATTAATTATTGCTTGAAAACTAGCAGAGAATTCTGTTGTTAACTCATTCAATGAGTCTTAAAGCATCAATAGTTTCAATACTGCTTGAAATATAACTATAAGAGAGAGATAGAAAGAGCAGAAACCAACCCTAAACCACTGCTTTAAACTTAAAACATAATACAATAAGGTAAAGTTAAAAGCCAAGA
This sequence comes from Stylosanthes scabra, assembly GCA_036250425.1. Classification (NCBI taxonomy): domain Eukaryota; kingdom Viridiplantae; phylum Streptophyta; class Magnoliopsida; order Fabales; family Fabaceae; genus Stylosanthes; species Stylosanthes scabra. The sequence continues at coordinate 68,948 of JASCZI010060608.1, read as the reverse complement.
CTCCAAATCTTGCAGCAAAAGGCCTTATGGCAATTCCTAACATTGCTGAAAGTGATCACAACTATGGATTTGGTATGACTCCATAGAAGGCTAGAAGCACTCTTCGTTTAACTTTTCATCAAGTTTTATTCCATATAAACATTGATCAAAACAAACTTAAAAAATGTCAAACAGTTACCCTTAATGGCATGAACAATTTAAATTACAGAAAACATCATTATGGTGATTTCGCCGAAAATATCGCTCATCACTGATTGATAAACAGTAAACATGATCATGAAATGCTTAACAAAGTCAACAACAAAGTATATATATATTATTTAAAAAATTACATGAAAACGTGCCAAATGATAACACAAGTTCAGGAAACAAATTTTATACTTGCTCAGACGGTTTTTCCCTGGCACAAGAACAAGTCTGCCGCAGCATAAAAAGTAAATGAAAGTATTGATGAAACCAGAGGACCTGAGCTGCCTTATATTTCCAAATCAAAACGCACAGCCTTATTTCAATTTTTGCTATCTACCAGCACTGTTACCTGCAGATGATAATGAAAACTTGTCAACATAAACACAAATACACATTATAGGTGCATCATAATCAAACATATTGCTAACCATGACTGAAACTCTTTAACCAATGTCAGTATCATGGTATAACACGAAAATTTTCCCACAAACAACACTAGCATTGCAAATTACTGATATCCAAAAAGAAAGAAAAAGCAAATGAATGAAATCATAATCTGGCCCACATTCCACAAATAGCTCCAGAGTCCAGATAATAGATACTTTGGTGAGAAGTGAATGTTAAGCAAATAACAGATTAACCATAGAAAACTACAAAGACATTTCCATTCCACATGCAAAATCCAAGCCTTGAAATCAAAGAAAATATGATCATAGCATCAAAATGGGGGTGCATTTGAGTTCTGTATGACATTAACGGTCAAAGTTATTATGAAACAGTAGAATGGGAAGATTTAAGGGAAAGAAAACCAGTAGCTTGACAAACATTTGCTTTCATCTAATTACCTTCCATACAGAAGAACAACAAATAAAAGTGACTTAAGTAACAGGGCTAAGGGAACTATTTGTGTCTAACCCCACAATTTAAGACATAGAGCTCATCCATGAAATTTTACATTTTTACCCCCTACTTTTAACACTTAATCCTTCACGCTTGTGTTTTCCTCTTGTTTTCCAGCCCAGGCAATTAGATTGTATAACAAATAAAGGAGCAAAAACATTTCCCAAATAAAATAAAATAAGTGATAAAATGAGATTTAAGCAACAACCTTAGCATATGCCTAACCAGTAGCTTGCAGCAACTCCCTTTCTGCTCGCTCTCTAATCCTCTTCTCAAGTTCTGGCCGAAAATGCCGGATAAGACCCTGCACTGGCCATGCAGCAGCATCACCCAACGCACAGATGGTATGTCCTTCAATTTGCTTAGTCACCTCCTGAAGCATATCAATTTCTTCAAGCTTTGCATTCCCAACTTTCATTCTTTCCATGATCATCCAAAGCCATCCTGTTCCCTCCCTGCATGGCGTACACTGCCCACAGCTCTCATGCTTGTAGAAGTAAGAAAGCCTTGCAATGGCATCCACAATATCAGTTGATTTATCCATCACAATCACAGCGGCAGTTCCCAATCCAGTGTTGACAGCCTTTAATGCATCATAATCCATCAACACATCATCGCATATATGCTTTGGAATCAAGGGAACAGATGATCCTCCAGGAATTATTGCAAGTAAATTATCCCATCCACCTCTAACACCTCCACAGTGTCTCTCTATCAACTCCTTCAGTGGTATACTCATTTCTTCTTCAACAGTGCAAGGCTTGTTCACATGTCCAGACACACAATACAATTTTGTCCCTGAGTTGTTCTTTCTACCAAAACTGGCAAACCATTCTGGCCCACGCCTAAGGATGGTTGGAGAAACAGCCACAGTTTCCACATTTGTCACGGTTGTCGGACAGCCATACAATCCTGCATTGGCTGGGAAAGGTGGCTTCAATCTTGGTTTACCTTGTTTTCCTTCAAGGCTCTCCAAGAGGGCAGTTTCCTCACCACAAATATAAGCACCAGCACCATAGTGGATATGAACATCAAAGTCATAGCCTGAGCCACAAGCATTCTTACCCAGCAGACCAGCTGCATAAGCCTCTTTCCTAGCCTTTTCAAGATTTATACGTTCATTTACATATTCACCTCGAATATAAATGTAAGCAGCAGTAGCCCTCATTCCCACTCCAGCAATCAAGCAACCCTCTAGCAACTTATGTGGGTCATGCCTCATAATTTCCCTGTCTTTGCAAGTCCCAGGTTCACTTTCATCAGCATTGACAACAAGATAGGAAGGACGTCCATCAGATGTTTTTGGCATAAATGACCATTTGAGTCCAGAAGGAAAACCAGCACCGCCACGTCCACGGAGGCCAGACTTCTTCATTTCATTCACAATCCAATCAGTGCCCTTAAGTACCAGGTCTTTAGTGCGATACCAGTCACCCCGCTTCATAGCACCTTTAAGAAAAGGATCGTGCAACCCGTATAAGTTGGTAAAAATCCTGTCCTCGTCCTTGAGTCCACCAAAATGGGTTTTCTCGGGAGGTGGAGGTGGTGGCGGAGGCTGTGGTGTGCTAGCATTTGAAGCAGCCTGAGTGCTCAACAATCTGAAACCGATGCCTAACTTCTCACTATGACGGGGAGCCAAAGCTGCCCTCTTCAGAGAAAGAATTCCTCTCATGGTTACCTGACAGAAACAAGTTGTACAAACTAAAAAGATTTAAATTTAACAATCCTAACCAACTTTTCTTTTAACCACATTTCATCAAATGCAAGATCGCTAATCAAATAACTTTGGGCCCTTAACCAACATACAGATAATATAAAATCACAAAATAATAACAGTCAGACCCAATAATTTACTAATCAGCAGCAAGATCATGCCTTAATAACCAAATAAATGAGTCTCTAACTCTCAATATATCTGTAAGTAACTCAAGTTTATCTACAAAACAACGATTAACATACATAAATACAAGCTCAGTGCGACCAAATTATGAAGACAAACAGAAAAATCAAGCTACAAATATGCCCAATTAAAGAACAAAAAAAACTTTGAAACCAATCGAGGCTCAAAAACAAATATCTAATCTAACAGAGAGAAAATGCAACACAAATTGTGTGAATCCAAGTGAAAAAGAGAAAATTTGGGATAAATCCCAGAAACCCTTAAAGCGGGAGACTAGGGCACAGAATGGAAGTAACAAAACGAGTGCGTTTTGAGCGGTGGAAATGAAGAAATGGAAGGGAGTGGCGGACGTACCTGGAGGCTGTGGCAGTGGGATCTGGCGGAGAACGATGAATTGAAAGAGAATGTGATTGTTCAATTGTCTTTGTTGGGTTTTCTTCTGTTCGATCCTATAGTGTGATTTTCGCTTCCTCTCTTATGGCCTCTTCTTTGGCCACGCCAATTCTCTGCCCACCCTTCATTTTCAATTTTCTTTATATTATTAAACACAAAACAATTATTAGGACAAATCTCTAGCCTAATCTCTTTAGATTTTTTTTTTTCTTTCATAAAAACGTTTCTTGTTCGTTTTATTAACTATTAACTAAGACTAATTAAATAGGACAATAAAATTTGAGTGCGCGAGAGAATGAGTGTGTGTATTATATATCTTAGTGATGAAAATAATTTTTTGTTAAGGTTAGATCAATTTAATTAGATTTTATTAAAAAAATTATAATAATTTAATTCTTTGGACCGATTAAGTTGGTTTGGTATTACTATTATTATTATTATTATTTTGTTTTGATAATGCCGATTTGGTATTGTTATTATTTATTATTATTATTTATTAACTCAATATAATTCATTGTTAATTTTAATTCCATCTTCTACCAAAAACAATTTTTTTTTGGTATTGTTCTACCAAAAAATGTACTAACCTTTTTATTTATTTATTTTTGGACTAATCTCTTTATTTTGACCTGAAAAAGATACTGACATTATTATTTTTGGACTCTAATACTGACATTATAAGTCTTGCTTATTCTTCTATTTTGGCCCAAATCTTCCCTATTCTTTTTATTTTTCCTCTGAGCTTCATGCTTATTAGCAACAAAAGCCCAATCGTCCAATACTAGATAAGATAGAAGCCTAGAACTCATGACCAAAAATATAAAAGGCTAGAAGTCTATAGCACATACTTTATTCCAAAATTATATTCTCTATTTCTTATTTTACCTAAGCTCGTTAACAATCACAATGGATAAAAAATTTAAAATAATACAATGCATAATTATATTTTTTATTGTAGCAACTTGTTGACATCTAATCGAGCGAAAAGTTTATAAAAATTAGTCTTTTGTGTGTCCACTATGTTACATTTTGCTAATTTTAAAAGCAAGTGGTCCTGTAATGTGAAAATACAATCCCCCAATTTATCGAAAAAAAATACAATCCCCCAAAGTAATTCAGATTGAAGTACATTTTAAGAGAAAAAATATTAGAGATATAATTATTTATATTTTTATTAATTTAAATTTTTAAGATAAATGATTTTGTTAAAAGAATTCTTCTATACATGATGTAGGACAGTTTGATCAAATATTTAAATATACAATCATTATTATTCATCATATTGTTGCCCATCTAGTATATGGTAAATTTTAATTTTAGCTTAATTGTGTAATATAATTGGTAAAATATTACGAGAAAGGCTATTTTTTAAATAAATAAATAAAATTTCGTTGAAATCTTTTGCGTGGCAGCCACCCCTGCTTGGAAGGCTCATACATAAATGACAAAATTGGAAATTATATTACATAAAAAAGTTAACTATGCTCCCACCACCGATTATTATTTAATTTAATTTAATTTAATTTACGTTACTAGCTACTACTTTGTTTGTTTGTGTTTTAATTTCCATGCAATAATGTACTCAATATTTTGAATTGTCCACCTCACACATCCTACTTGCAGGGGCTCATACAAACCTCCATTCATCATGTGGCTTTATAATTTCCAAAACTGTGTTCTCTTTGCAAAACTATGACTCTACAAATAATTTTTTTTTTAATTTTCTTTCTAAAAGATTTATTTAATTAGAAATTAAAAAAATATTTCAACGTTATTTTTTTTTTTACTATCAATATAATATTGATTATTCTTTATTCAATTGTAATAATTGCCTGAATATTAATTATATGTTAATTTATTCAAGTGATGTAATATTGTTTATTAGTACAATTTTAATCATTGTCATTAAATCACATATATTGTTCAAATACTTAAAATTTTGGATAATATTTAATATATCGGCTGGAACTCTGGAAGGAAAGAATAGTAGCAAAATTACATATACTGAACAAAAAAAAAAATCTAACCTCAAATTGTTAATATCATGTCACATCAGTCCTCAATCGACGACACTATTCAAGTCACTAAGTCAAGTTAAATGTGTAAATCTCGTTAGTTTAGTTCAAAAGTGATTAAACTATGGAAAAATTATCCGAAAACATATTTTTTTTAAATATATATATACACTTTAGAAAAGTCTCGGGACTAGTGCTGCTAAGTGCTAACAAACAGCAACTAGTTCACGTGCTTCCTTTACTGAAAATGACACTCGTTCGTGGTTTTCGGTCACCCAAGAATACTACGATAGTACCATGTATTACTATAATTATTACTAAATATATTTTTATAGATGAATTATTATACGATAAAAAGTTTTTTTTTGTGAAATAAAAAAAGAAGAAGAGCATATAATTTATTTTAAACAATTAATAAAAATAACATGATATATTTTTAAAAGACTATTTAACTATTTATTAAAAAATCTCAATTTTTTTTAGTATTTTTTCTCCTCACAGTAAAATACACTATTTTTTAAAATGCTAAATTCTGTTGTCCCTCTTACACAACATAATTTAAAAAATAAAAAAATAAGTTTCGTTTTGGTGGCGTATAGGAAGATTCGATACAGTTTTCACGAAATAGATGAGAAGTAGCACAAACACCATTGTGGTTTCAAGCAGCCAAAGAATTGAAGTAACCAAGCTAAACATATTTTTTGAATAAAATCTTAAATAAAATATTATTTCGGTGTCAAATAATATAAAAAATTGTACATAAATAAAATTTTATTTAACATCGAAATAATTTTTTATTTAATATAAAAATAATTGACTTCATTAGCCAAAATTACCTTTTCATTTTAGAAATTTTATTGTAAATAATAATAGCTTAATAGGAATCTTCCTACTTCCTACTAGTTAGCAGTAGTCGTTAATTATAAATAGCTTGAATGCATGCATTGAGCAATACAAAGAATTTAAGGAGCAGCAAGCTAGCTAATCATCAGCAACACAAGCTAAGGTGAGCTACAATCATTCCCTCTCCTTTTCTTTAATCTAGAATTTCAATTTAACAGGATATATCATTACTTAATTTTCTCCCTCTTTATTTGGAATGAAGGAAACAAAAAAGGACACGTCAATAATCAATCATCTTCACCAGAGAATAGTAGAATTAACAATTGAAATGGCAAGAAGTTGGAGAATTATGGTGCAAGAGATGGCAAAAGTATTAAAGAAAACACTGAGAGACGAAGGGGAGAACATTGAATGGATGGAGGAGATAAGAGGGAACCTGGCTATGGTAGCAACGGTGATCGCAACCGTGACCTTCCAAATCGGACTGAATCCACCCGGCGGCGTTGTCCAGAGCGGCGACCACGGGGATGTAAGTTGTTCAAAACATCTGGAGGCATCATCAGGGCGAGGCATAGGCAAGAATTATCAATGCCCCGGTGTATCCGTTTTCGCCGACTCCGGCGCACGGGAACATCGATTCAACGTGTTCTTGATCTTCAACAACATATCATTCGCTTCGTCTATATTGGCTTGCTTCTTTCTTGTGACCGGAGTTCCTCTCCGGCGGCCACTCTCCATCTTGCTAATGTCAATCGACATGTGCATCTCTCTCGGTAGCCTTGGAATAGCATATTGTCTGGGTGTTATGATGGTCGAACCTCAGAACAACAGCTTCTTTAGGCATTTATCCATGATGATAGTTTCCATTTTCTTTTTTACAATTATCGTTTGCTTTCTTCTTTTTAACCTTTTTAGAACCTTCGGAAATTACCTCAAAAACAATGGTGCCGCTGACTCCGCAGAAGATGCTACTTCTCCAACTACTCACAACTCACAAGCTTGATAAATAGGTGATAATGGTATGATTTTAACACGTCGTAATTAATTCGCTATTATTATTTGCGTTGTTGTTTGACAGTTTAAGTTTATACATGTTTCAATATATATGTTCTTTTATTGTAAGATTTTTATCAGCAAAGAACTACAATTCATCTTTATTTAGTGATAAAAATGCATTTCACTCGTATCATTGTTGTTGTTGAAGAGAAAACTAGTATGTATGTATCAAATCATACAATGCAAGTGACGATTAGTTGTAATTGATGTTGCATCTTGCATTTTTTCTTTCCGTTATAAAAAGTTTTACTTATGCTATCTGCACACTCTTTTAGTAGACATCAACTTTACACTCATATAAAATACGATTATTATAAACGAACCACAAAAAGTGGACCGTATTTTATATGAGTGTCAATTTAATGTCTACTAAAAAGGTGTGTAGATAGGGAAACCGAAATTCTTAGATTCTTTCTCTGACCCCTACAATTTTCAATGTAAAAAAAGGGAATGACCCCTCCAAATTACAACTCTTCTTTATAAATTATAGTTAAATTTAATTTTAACCCCTATTTTTTTAGTCCTTTTTATTATAAAATTAATTTTTAACCCTCCACCTCTAGTTTCACTACTTTTTTTATAAAAAAAAAAAAAAATTGGAGATGGACACTGCGCCATTGGGAAGAGGAGGAACTGAGCCTTGCATATAGTGCTGATTGGGATAGAAATCAGGATGGATATCAGGTGGATACTTTGATTTGGAAACACGAGAACAAAGATACATTCTCACGGTTAAGTCCTTTGTTAACGTATTATACAAAAATAAAAATCTCGAGGATGAGCCGAATATGCATGTATTTGCTAAGAATTTGTGGAAGGGATTGATACCGCCTAGAGGGGGATTATTAACTTAATTTGTGATTTTGGGAAAAATGAAAAAGAAGGATAGACTCTATGATGTAGGCTTGATTAAAGATGTAGATGTTGATTGTGTGCTATATAGAGAAGAATGAGGATTTGTATATCACTTGTTTTTTGGAAGCAAGGACGGAGCTTCTTGGTATAAACTACATAACCTGAAACAACAATTCTACTTGTTCTAATTAAATCTGAAGCAAACACTAATTAATAAACACGCAGACAATACAAAAGGTTTTAATCAGCCTTAATAAAACCACTATTTGTATTGAACAACAACATTATTAATTATATATCGAACAAGAAAAATGCAAACTAAGTTCTAATAGTTAATTGAGACTTGGAATATTCAGTTGGTTCAAAAAACTGAACACACAAGATAACAAATCGCAATATGAAAAGAAACCCGGCAATGCCAACAAAGTAAGACCAAACTTTGAATGTTTTGTTGGCAAGAAGGTAAGAAGTGAAGCCATCGGGTGTGATCATGAATGCACCAAAGCAGTATGTGAGAGCAAGGGCAGTAAGGGAAATGCACATTCCTATGGCCAAGAGACACGTAGGGACACGGTGGTTGAGAGGGAAGCCACTTATGAGGGACAGGCACATTATCAAGGAAGAAAAGAAAGAGATGGTGTTGAACACCATGAACAACAAATACTCCTCTCTCCATGCAACCGCAAAAACTGATTCTCCCGGGCACGCCATGGCCGTCCTGTTTTGTGGACACATCACGTATCCGTTTGCCAGAACCGGGGCAATGCCGCCCGGTGGGTTGAGACCGACATGAAAGGTGATGCTTGTGATTAGAGTGGCAACCATGGCAAGGTTGCCCCTCATGTTCTTCAGCCATTCACCTTTCTCCTCAGTATCCTTCCATCTCAAGGCACTGATAATAGTATCTTTAAAACTCTTGGTTTTAGGATTTTGGATGGATGGTGATGATAGATTCTCCATTTCAATGTTAAAGTATGATTCACCTCTACTCTCTACCTTCTAAGAGACGATATTTAAAGGCACTATTAGGCATCATTGTTCGTCAAAAATAATAATAATAAAAATAAATAATGCACCTCCATTGTCCTTTGTATTGATAGGAAGAGGTATGAATTAATTCAAAGACAGAAAGTAATTACTGAAAGATACAAGTTCTTCTACGAAGACCGGAAAAGACACTAATAATAATTTTTTTTTTTTTATTATTGCTGTGAAAACTCACAACACACGACTTGGCATAATTCACACCGTAAAGACAGTGACGTGCTTTTGCTGAAGGCTATAGGCAGAAGCATTGTGTTAAAATTTGGGTATATTTTTGGTGTTGTATGATACTATTATTAATCGTAGTGTGAGAATATTATATAGTAAATAATCATCCTAAGAAAAGTGGCCTTTTATCAATAGCTATATTTAAAAAATAAAATATAAAAGGGGAAAAAGGGAAACATAATTCTTTAAGCAAAGGACGATATGACACTTTTCACTATATAAATTGGAAAAAAGAAAAGGGAGGTGGTGGTTGTTGGGGGGTGGAGACAGTCGAAAGTTTGGAGCAATGTAAGTGACAAAATTGAACAAATAATAGACATTGAAACAATGAAAACTCCTAAGAGGAAGGGAATTTCAAAAAGAAAAAGAAAAAAAAAAAAGAGGACTCCATATTGTTTTTTTACAGAAATTTAATGATACGGGTAATTCTAAGAAATATGTATATGAACAAGAATAAATGTGCACATGCTATGCTAAGTTTCTTACAAAACAGACTGAGGTAACCTCTAATTGAGAGACATGTACCACAAATAAGGCCTCTTCCAATCTTCGTTGCTTGCATTCTGTGAGGGTGTTAAGTGTTACCAGATACTTAGAAGCACAAGCATCAATAGCCCTTCTCCTTGCCCTTGATTCACCTGTAGTCAAGCTATCCCATTTAGTTTTAAAACCAATTGCAAAAGATTGTCATGTAATACCAGGAATTTCCAACACCCTAACATATAGTCTCACATATTGGTTGTAGAGTTTTCAATAGAATTAAACCCCACAGTGGTTCCTGAGATTGACCGGCTTGCACGATAAATGTGCTCAGCTTGAAAAATTGTACCAAGTTAAACCTGGGACATACCCCTCCAATCTTCCATGCTGGACTGGGAGATAAGACATTTTGTGGTTCATTAAGGTTAAATGACTGTCGTTTCATCAAGTGTTTAGCACAAAAGTAAAATGACGTCGTTTCGTCTAGTTTAGCATGAAAAGGTATGTGCTAGGTCACTCGCGACATGAGGAGTAACTCGACGGAAAGGAAGGCGGGGACGATCGTGGTGCAATTTTTTCAATCTTTATGATGTTTTTAGTGCAATTGGAAACTCGAAGACCTTTTCGTGCAAACAACCAATCTCAGGAACCACTTTAGGGTTTAATTCGTTTTCAATAATATGGTTTTACTTTACCCCACTTTTATTGGTTTTACACAATCAATCCACTACTAGTAGTAAATAATATTAATAAGAGATGTTTCATATTCTCTTCAGATAAAATTTTCACCTCATTTTTACCCTCCTCCAACCGGGTTTGATTGGATGATAAAGACTTTCATGGATAAATTTCATGAGCCAGAATATACATGCAACTCAACCACAAAAATTTATACCCCAGGTTTTACCCTAACCATATCCTTATGTCTGGTTCGGAAGTAAAACTAAGGTGAAAATCATCACTGATAAACTCAATCAAAATTTACGCCCTATTTTTACACTCCCAACCATGAATACCAGAGTATACAAAATGAATTCAAGTTACTAGAATGTATAAGAAAAGCATAGAACAAGAGTACAAGACATGGAGATACGAGGGAAAATCAAGTGTATCTAACCAATCCAAAAATCTGATGAGTGTTCATTATTGTCCAAATATCAACTAATCTACGTAAGACTGAGGGAAAATGGTTCATGACATCGATGCTTAAAGAGAACACTACTAAGAGACACCATCATCACTAAATTAACTGAATTAATGCATAGCAGTACTCGACATACCTAATTAATCTCAGAATGGAGCCTCTAGAGATTCTTCCCACACATCTCCACTGGCATTCGACATATCTTCGCCATCTTCTTCCATAGAAAGCCTAATATACTCTCTGTGGGCAAAACGATCCCATTCTGTCATACTCGGATCCTCACGCTCCTGAAGTTAAAACATACCAAAAATATTACGGAAACTGTTCACTGATAGCAAAATAGGAATCTAAAACCTCTGTCTACCTGACGTATAAGAAATGGATCACGGGTCTCGAAAGCAATGAACTTGTTCAGATTGAAAAGAATATTGAAAACGTTGCCAGAGAGTTTGCTGCTTTTCACATCTCGCAATGTTATAAATCCCTCATGCTGCAAAAAACATTGGAAGATTACCACTCCCTGCAGAAACAGAAATAACAAAAATTTAAGAG
>JASCZI010060608.1:20647-32557 GCA_036250425.1 Stylosanthes scabra | reverse complement strand
AAAGAGGGGGGCGGGTACCGGGCTCTCTTTGCATATAGCAGTCGTTTGTCAAAGGTTTTTGCCAAATGACAGTTTGGTTCCTTTTTGCAGCTATTCTCCAGCACATACGTCCCACAAGGTCACTCATTTCTCTCCATATCCTTAAATCCTCTTCATCCTGTGCATATGCTTCTGGAGATGAGTATGCAAAATAACCTCCTGGCCTCAACAATCGATCTAGTTCAAGTAGTAATATTCCGTCTCTTTGAAGCCAATCAATTCGACAACGAGAACAATGAGCAAGTTCAAAAGATCTGCTTGGGTAAGGGAGTCTCTTGGTTCCCAGGACACCCAAATATGCAGGAATTCCTCTTTCTAAGGCAAACTGGATTTGATTTTGATGCACATCATTCGGTGCCAAGGACATTGCAATGATATCAGATGAAAGAAGATAAGCTCCGAAACTAGCAACACCACAGCCAACATCAAGCACTGTCCGCAACCTCCCTTCATTGTTTAGATTATTGTTTGAAAACTTGAGCATCTGGAAATGCAAAATAGAATGTAAGATTATAATTTATCCATGAAATCATGGCAAATCTAGATAAACATAACACATCAAGCAATCAGCATTGAGAAAAATGGCATAATACTAAAATCATATGGTATTCCAAATACTGAAAACAAAATACATATAATTTCATCTATTTTGTTAGCCAAAACCAGTGGAGTCAGTCGTAGCCTCACATTAGCAATCGATGCAATGTACTTATCAGCTCCATAATGAAAATGAGTCCCACCTCCAGGAAAATTTATCTTGTCACCTTTCACAACCATCCAATTCTGATCAGACTTCTCATGTGCAAGGTGAGTATGTGGGATATTTGCTTTCCACACCTCATCTCTGCTTTGTGGCCACTTTATAGGGACCTGCAGCATCACAGAAACAACCAATGTCACTAAAATCGGATATATGTACACAAGGATATGCTGAGGATCACATCTATGCTCAATGATTCTTCACCTTGTATCCAGCTGGAGGGGGAATCAAGCAATTGTACCGCCTTTCTGCAGGAGGGCAATGTCTTTCATAGTGTTCCATCACAGACAGATCCAGCTTCATCCTCATTTGATAGATAAGATGTCTATCTAAGCAAGGAATCAACTCAGAATGGCGATCATCACAAACCTTCAAAGAGTGAAACAGTGGAATCACAATGAGAATGATGATAAGCAAATAGTATAACCACATTTGGATTGAAGCTCTATAACTGGACTCAAGGTTGGAAACTTCATTTAGAACAAAGCACTATAAGCAATCATAATTATTGAATACAAAATGACTGACTGATTAAAGGATGTTGTGGGAAGAACCTGTGTGAATATAACTTATATCTAAGCTTATAAAGCAACTTACAGGGAAACTCTTAGGTATTATATCATCTTCTGCATCTCCCTTCCCTAAATTTGATGCAGATTCATCTTGCTTGCTATCAGTGTCATCATCCGAACCCAAATATGATGACCCAAGTCGTTTCAACGATTTTCCATAGTCAAGAGTGGATGAACCACCATTTTGAGAGCCAAAGATGGATCCACCGAACACATACAGGAAACCAAGAAAGATCGCTACAGCACAAACGGAAGCAATTAAACGCTTCTTTGCTGATCCATCAGCTCTTCCCCTCGACATCTATTAGTTGGAAGTAACACCAATCCAGATTGCAACTCTTTAAGGGGCAGCTCTAATACTTCAAATTTGAATCACAATACATAAATCATAAAACAGCTTCTTCACACCACAGCAACTTAGTGATCAACCTGCAAATAACAAAAGGAACAGCAGTCAACAAAATAATTACAGGAAGAATTCATTTCAGTGCTGGTGTGTTGAAATTTGATCAAATCACAGAGCTCAAAACAATCAATACTATGCAACCACAGAAGCAGGACATTACAATACAAAGTTTAAACTAAGATAATGGAAAACAAATCCAAATATATCAACCAATTTCAAGCTTTTCAATGATGAGATAGGGAACAGATCCACGTGTAGAGACCGAGTAAAAACTTACATCTCTCGATGCGAAGTCCAAAGAAAGTTTTATGATAGAGTAAGTATATTCACAAATTAATAGAAGGATAATATAATTAGTAATCTAACACACAGAACCCTTTACTGAAGCAATTAAAATTTAGTCCATAACTCAGTAAACAAGATTCACATAATCACACCTAGTTTTCAACCAATCCTTTTCCATAATTGAGGAAACAATAAAATAGTGAAAGAAAGCAACAATGGCAATTATGCTAGCCAAGTAGCCATACAGCAAAGTCACAGCAAATCATTGAAAGTGATGGATCCAGAAAGCAAAATGATCTAAATTGACAAGCAAAAACAAATCTTTTGGAGAGAAAAACCAGATCAAGGAAACTTCCACGGATTTACATCCAAAAACACTAACAACAAATCACCTTAATGACAAGCAAGTACTTAGTCCTAAGCAGATATGCAATCAAACAAAACTCACAGATCTCAGCATTAAAGGAAAGTGTAACAGTTACTACTACTATTTCTACTACTGCTACTACCCATTAATAGCAACGAATAAAAAACAAAGATTAGGTGTACATTCAATACACACATTATTAGCAACTACCAAATCAGATCCATCACAAAAAAAAGGAAGTAATAAGTTGGCGAAAACCAAGCAGAGGAAGCTTACTGGGTTAGATCAGAACCCAAATGGGTATGAGAGAATGATATTAAAATCCCAGCTTTGTGAAGAAAGCTCTGAAAAGAGGATATATATGTGAATGTAGATCAGATCTCTAATAATAATAATATAATGGAAAAGTGATGACAGTGTGTAACAGTGTGTAACAGTGATGTAGAAGAAGAGAATGAGAATGGGGGTGTATGATTGTGAGTGTTATAAAGAAAAGGTGCGAAGTGTTGGTGACAGTTGCAGTGTGCCGACGATTTGTGGAACCGAATTGACCTCTCAAATCTCAACCATTACACTTCTTCTCATTAGGAAATAGAAACCAAATACATAGATATATAAATTCAGCAAAAAGATTTTCTACGGTAAAAAAAAAAATAATAATTCTAGGAGTATACCTATTTTCTCAATGAATCATTTATTTCTATTATAAATAGAGGACATTTTTTATATCAAATAAAAAATTATTTATGTGCAATTTACTGTGTTATTTGATATTAAAATAATTTTTTATTTAGTATAGAAATTAATAATTTAATTGGATTTGGTTAATTAAAATAGATATATGTTTACTATTATAAAAAAAATTATATTGGTAAAGCGAAAAATATGAGTTTATTTATTATTGAGTTTTACTTTATTTAAGGATGGTTAAAATATTAATTTTTCACTTTATTAATTTACACCAGTACTATAATTTATATATCTACTTACGTTTAAGAATTTAATATTAATCACGATATTATACATTTTTTATAAAATGGGAACTAACATTCGGGAATTACTATGAAAGCAATAATTAAGTTATTATCTAAAACTCATATTGGCTTTTTATTGGTTACTTTATATTAATTTTTTACTCTTTTTCTTTATCTATATAATAAATAATTTAAATTCTAACACTTACTTGAATAAAAAAATGAACTAATTACTTCACCAATTTAGTTGGTTTTAGCTTGATTAATAAAGAAATTATTAAAACAAAAAATATAAATTTAATTATTATTGGATCCCATTTTATTTAAAAAACATTAATTTTTCACTTTATTAATTTTTAGCCGCTTGATAGATCAAATGATTAGTAAAGCGGAAGATATCAATTTAATTATTATTGAGACCCACTTCATTTAAGGTCTTTAATGTATTGTTCTCTGTGAGTATAGCTGCTGTTTAATTTTTGTCGAACTTATTATTAACCGATAAAAATTTAACTAATATTAATCAATAATTTAAATTGGATATTCTATTTTTTTATGTTCTGTTTTTAATAAATACAAAATTAATTTATTATTGGAATGTTTTATGATTTTCATTGTGGAAGTTCTATAAATATTAATTATGAACAAGGCGGATCTAAGGGGATCTACATGGGCCTTGGTCCCCCAACTTTTTTGAAAAATAATTAGTAATAATAATATATATTATAAAATATTATAATTATAAAAATAATTTTATATCAATAATTAATTTTTGGTATTTATAATTAGATTATTAATATGTTTAATGTAAAATGTAGTATAACTAAAGACACAATTCAAATATTATTTATCTAATTATTTCTAAATCTAAAGCTCACTAAATTTTTTTAATAAAAGTTCAATTTTAGTCTAAATATTTTTTATATTTAATTATAAAAATATTAAGACAAAAATTATCACCAATTATTTGTAAAATTTTGAAATAAACAAATATTAAAATTACTTAAATCAGCACCTTAATAAATAGCATGTCCACATTATTTTTCTGTTTTCATATTAAATTGTAATATATTTATTTACTTTATTAAGAACTTAATCAATGATAAACATTTTTTATATGTAATTTTGTTAGAAGACATAAACTAAAAGTGATAGATAATTTTTTATTTGTATATAAGTTATAATTTATTTATATAAAATTATTAATTATTAATAAGTCGAGTTGTGAGTTGAATTTGGTTTGACTCGATAGCTTAAGTCATTTATAACTTTATTTTCGACCCTAATTATAAATGTTCTAATTTTTATTGATTAATTTATCAGTTAAAAAAATATTAATTACCTATGCATTCAAATTGTGAAAAATAAGTTAGACTATCTCCTTATTATATTTGTCAATCATTTTGATGAATTACACCAATTAAAGGGCTATTTAAAAAGTAATCTTTTATAATTTGACCCTTCCAACTTTTTCATGAGTTAGTTAATAATCAAATGACATAGTTGTGAAAATGATGATTATTAGGTTGGTGCAGGTGCAATGCCATTTGGAAGAAGTGGGTTTGCACTTAACCATTTAACAATCATGTCACGCTCATCACCATTCCCTTCACACTGTCGGTGATCGATCTCTCTCTCTATTTATATATTTCTCAAAAATTCAAAATATAAGGCCAAATGTTGGAGGAAGTTCTTTTCGAAGGATTCTGTAAAGGTTAAGCTTACTAATAAAGAGGAGGAAATATTTATTTTACGCATTAATACTTTTGAATTAGTTAAAGTATATCTAATTTATATTTTAATTTTCTATTTTTTTCGGTAACAATTTTCTAATTTTATTTTCAGCATTTTTTGTAAAGAAAAAGAAAAACTAATTGATGGAAAAAGAAAACAAAAAATACAAATAAAAAACAATTGGTTTTGGACGGTAATGTGAGGATCAAACACATATATGGTTTAGACACAAAAAGAAAAACACACACAACTATGGTTCAAGTTTGGGCCTCATAAACCACAGACTATAAATTAAATGGACTGCTTCGGTTGGACAGAATATTGGGCCACAAGCCCAAACGAGTAGCAAACACACGCTAAGATAGGCTACGATCTTAAGAAGACAAGGAGGAAAAAAGAGTACCATATATATATATTGTGGTACAAAAACTCAAAGCCTAGAATTTGGTCTTTTGAAAATTATTTTAATATCTGACCAAAAATAAAAATTTATTTTAATATGAAAAACACGGAATTGGTTTCGTAGTTTTTATAAGTGATAAATAAGTTTTGTATTAGATCTATTTTCCTAGAAACATTTGTATGATCATTTAAATGTTAATACTTTTTGTTGCAAATTAAATACCATTTTTTATTTTTAAAAAAAGATTAATACTTCCTTCATTTTGAATTGTATTTTTGTTTTTTTATTTTTGTCGCAAATTAAATGCCATTTTTTAATCTCAAAAAGTAATTAATTTTTTTTGTCTATTATGTCCTCTATTATTAAATAAAAAAATAAAAAACTAAAGAATTAATAAAAAAAAGTAAAATAGTACTAGCTAGAAATAGCTTTGTCCGTTTCTTTAATAAAGCTTAATTATTATCATAATATTTGTGCATAATTAAAAGAAACACATAATTAAAATTGAAAGAGTATTTAATAGTGAGTGGTTTAAAAATACGAAGAATATAATTTATTGCAGTCAATTATAATATTTAAATTTCTGTAAAATAACATAAATTATTGGAAATTTAAAAATTAATTTTTGTTCCTATTTGAATGTTTTTTTAAAAAAATTAATTCGACTAACTTCAATAAGTGTTTTTAAAATATGTATATTTTTATATGTTTTAAAAACACTTATTATCCACACTTTTGTATTTATTTATGAAAAGGTAAATGATGTTACTTTCTTCTATAGACACCCACAAAAAAAAAAAAAAAAATGAAGCTCGTATAGTTTTATACGCATAATGTATTGGTTCGAAACTTCGAACTTCAAGCAAAACTTGGAAGACTGCATATATAAATGGAGGACGTGGGGAATTGATGTTATTTTCCCACTAATCAAGAAATTAATTAATAAGTTGAACGAATTAGTATCGAAATTGTTAATCAATTAATTATGGTGGTTGAAATGGTATGATATTTGTCATAGTTAAATCATTGTAACAAAAAATTGTTTATTTTTAATTTTATTTATATTTATTAATTATTATTAAAATAAATATATAATATTAAATGTTAAAAATATATAATTATAAAAATTACACCTATGAAATTATTGTTCACCAAAGAAAAAATTTAGATGTTAGAAAGGGAGAGAGAGTACACAATAAAGAAATGTTTGTGAATTGAAATTATATGAAACTCATGTGTATCTCACAGTACAATAGATTAACCTATCAGAATAATAATAACAACTTAATTGAGAAATATCAAACTAATAAACTTAAATATTATAATTAATACTAATTGATCCTAATATATTCTAACATTAGAACTGCTAATAGGTGTATTAAAGCTCGTGATATGGTCAACAAAAAAAGCTCATGAGATGAAGAAATTACAGAATTATTTAATTTTTATTAGTTTATATTTTTAAAATATTTAATTTAATTTACATATTTTGAATTTAATATATTGGACTTTGTAATAATAAACTTAGTATATCAAATAAAATCAAATAAGATATGCTAAAAGTATACACTAATAAAAGTTAAATAATTATGTAATATTTTTTCATATCGCGATAATTAATATTCGTATCAGCTGCTTACTATTATTCTTCTATATAAACCCAACGACACAGACATTGGTTTTCACTGTTTCATATTTCTTACTTTTCTTCAATTTTCCTCTGAAAATTATTTAGAATCAGAAGTGGGGAAGTGTTCAATATGTGGGGGTGGTTCCTTGGTTTTAAGAAGGTGGTGGCTATTTTAGGTTTGATCGTTCAGTTAGTTAACATCATTCACCATTCTCGTTAGAAGAAGCTATGGAGGAGGAAGATCGAGGATCCACCATCAGAATCAGATACAATATAATATAGCATAATTTATCTCCTCTTTACTACTAATACTATTATGAATTACTGATTAAATTAAATGTAGTTGTTGGATCCTCTCTCTTATTTTTGGATTAATGTAGTGTATTTTTCTTTTGAAGTTTATCATTTTGATTAATTTACCTTTTTTTTTTCTTTCTCGTTTATGATTTTTCATTCAATCTTCTTATGTCGTATATGTGGAAGTAATGCAACTTTTGTTTTTTTTTTTTTGGTTGACTAATAAAAGGAAACTAATTAGGTCCTCATAGAAAAGGAACTAGAATTACAAGACAGGACAGTCTGCATATTATTCAACGGTCGAAGCAACTCCATGTGAGCGATGTTTCTCTCCACTGCATACCTAACTAAGAAGTCAGCTGCAGTATTTGCAGTACGCTGAATTAACACCACCTGCGCATTCCAATTCCAAGTAAGGGCCTCATGTATTTTGTTGCCTAAATCTGCATCAGGTGAGTGACGAATATTGGCTCTAGGTTGCGCTGCCAAAAAAGCATCCAGACTATCTGTTTCGCACAGAACATCCCGACAACCAGAATTCCAGGCTAAAATTAGACCCCTCCAAATACCAAAAAGCTCAGCTCGAAAAACATTAGACCCTTCCAAATACCAAAGAGCTCAGCTCTGAGAACAGATGAAGAGTGAATGGTACCAAGACAACCTTTAATCCAGACCCTATTAGAATCTCGAATTAGACAGCCAAAACCAGCATAAGGATATTCATTGCGCAAACTAGCATCACAGTTTATTTTCATAATGTGGTCGTAAGGGGTATCCAGTCTACAAGAAGAGAAGTAAGACTAGACGCTGCCTGCAAGTGATGACATACATGTAGATCCTTTATTAGAGACACATATAACTTTTAGCTTTGATGTTTAAAAACTTATTCGTCTAATGGCTATACTCATTTTTTAAAAAATCCGGAAAATAACAAAAAAATATGTAAAACCTAAATTTAGAAAATAAATAATATTGAATCAACTTTTTAGTCAGAAAAATTAAATACAATATTCAAGTTTGATGGCAAAATAATCAAATTCTTTCAATGAATGAGAGATAGATGGGTGGAGTTTATCAAGTTGGAAGCCATGGACTCAATGGTTTTGAATTCTAGGAGGAGTTTTAAAGGGTTATTGAGACTGAACCTTTCAAAAAATTAAAAAAAATTTCCATAGTATCCTTTGTCCACGCAGGCTAAGACTAATTTTATCGCGGATCACCTTTTAATTTTACGTGCAAAACAAAAAAATAACATTTTTTTGGACTTTGGAAATCCAACCCACCCAAAGAAAACAACCTAAATAGAAACTAAACGGACTGCATACGGTTTGGCAGAATATGGGCCTAAGGCCCAAATGGAGTAGCGAAACACGCTAAGATTTGGGCCTGTGTATCAGATACATTTTTATAGAAACGTTATTTTTTTTTACTCTTGCTTTGTTAACCAAAAAAAAAAGAAACGTTATGTTTTTGGTTTATTTTTCTAGAAACATTTGTATAATCATTTAAATGTTAATACTTTTTATCACGTAAAAAAAATGTTAATACTCTTTGTTGGAAAAAAATGCCATTTTTTATTTGAATATAAACATTTATACTTTCTTCATTTTAAATTGTATTTTTTTATTTTTGTTGCAAATTAAATGCCATTTTTTAATCTCAAAAAGTGATTAATTATTTTTTGTCTATTATATCCTCTGTTATTAAATAAAAATAAAAAATAAATCGTTAATAAAAATAAAAATAGTACTAGAAATAGCTTTGTCTGTATCTTTAATAAAGCTTAATTATTATCTTAATATTTGTTCATAACTAAAAGATGAAAAATGATTTGAAATTCTAACTCATAAATTTAATTATCCTCCTACCTAACTCTTAAATAAAGAAAGTTTTAAATTTTTTTATCTTTTTAATATTTTTAAAAAATAACATTTATATTAGAATTCTTTTAAGAGGATAATTAAATTTATAAAATAGGATTCTTATTCATCATTCTTAAAAGAAACACATAATTAAAATTGAAAAAGTATTTAATAGTGAATGTTTAAAAAATAAGAATATGATTTATTGCAGGGATTTATCTATAATATGCGCTTAAGGGCCATGTTAATATTATAAATTGAAAAAGTTTTTATTAAAATATAAAAAATTTAAGTTTTTAATATATTTATTTTATATTTATTAAATAAAAAATTGAAAACTTTTTACTAATGATAAATTTATCATGGAATCTCATAACACAAAGATTAACGATAGGAGTTCTAATTCATAAGTCTAATTATCATTTTAATATTTAAAAGAATAAATTTTTTTAATATAAATGTTATTTTTTAAAAATATTAAAAATATAAAAAAATGTTAAACTTTTTTATTTAAAAATTACGGGATAATTATGTTTATAAATTAAGTTAACTTAGAAGTATAAAAGCCTTTATTTATTTATGAAAAGGTAAATGATGCTTGTATAATGTATTGGTTCGAAGCAACCCTTGGAAGACTGCATATATAAATGGAGGTCGGAGGACGTGGGGAATTGATGTCATTTTCCCGGTAATCAAGAAGTTAATTAATAAGTTGAACTAATTAGGATTGAAATTGTGAATTAATTAATTATGGCAGTTGAAAGGGTGATATCTGCGACCCAACATTGTCTCCCACCACAGCTATTCATAATTTATCTATTTTATTAGTTACTGCTAAAATAAATATATAATATTATATACGAAATTATAAATACTAAGTTAAAAATTTAACTTAAAAATTTATTTAATTATATTTTTATCTTTTGCATTTAAATTAACTTTGGAAATAATAAATTTAAAAACTAATTAATTTTTTTTTAATAAAGATAGGTTGGCGGAAAAGCTTGAACTCAAAATTTTTATTAGGGGAAGGAGACAAATACCGTTTGAGTTATAACTCATTGACTTAAAAATTAATAAAAAATATTGAAAAATCTAACTCATAAATCTAATTTTAGGTCTAATTTTTATATAAAGAAAGTTTTACACTTTTTATATTTTTAATATTTTAAAAAATAATATTTATAATTGAACTTTTTACCTTTTAATTATTAAGCTTATAATTAAATTTATGGGCTATTTTCTCTGTCATAACTCAAAATTAATTAGTTTCAGGTATAAAAAGTAAGTTCTTAAATTAAATAAAATAATTTTATATTATGGCTCGGCTGCCGATGTTACTCTTCTCTATAAATCCAACGATCCCTCTTCATCTTTTCATGTGTTTCTTTCATTTTTCTCTAAAAATTAGAATCAGATCAGAAGTGAAAGGTGTTGAATATGGGGGGTTGGTTCCTTGTTTTTTCGAAGGTGGTGGCTATTGTAGGTTTGGTCGTTCAGATAGTTACCATCGCTCATTCACTTAGCGCTCTCATTCCTAAAGAAACTGTTCGCAACATGGAAGAACCCATGGAGGAGAAAGAGGATCCATCTTCAGTTAAAATATAATGTAGCATGGTATATCTGCAACTTTTTTTTTTTTGTGACTAAAATAACAAAGAAAGAAAAAGAAACGAGCTGCATGGCAGCAACTAATCAAACAATACTATTGTATGTCCTGTTGGAGAAGAACTTTGAGATCATCCCAAGGTTGAAGCCAATCAGCATGATGGATCCCATTACATATAGCAAATTTTGCCAAAGCATCTGCTACTCTGTTGGCAGTGCGCTGAATTAATACATTCTGTACCCTCCAATGTCGCTGCAGAAGATCTTTGATTCGTCTAATTAAGCAGCTCGTTTCGTTGAATGAAAACAAGACAGAGTCATTTATAAGAATAAATGCTTCATGACAGTCCGTTTCACATAGAACGTCTTTGTAATCAAGTTCACTAGCAAGCATCAACCCTCTCCAAATGGCAAAGAGCTCTCCTTGAAGAACACTATGATGATGAATTATACCAACACAATCATGTTGCCAAACACCGTTGGAGTCCCGAATAACACAACCGAAGCCAATCAAGTCTTCATTGCCCATCTTACTCGCATCACAGTTAACCTTAATTGAATCCGGAGCTGGCGGGTGCCAATTCAGATTAACTGAATTAAAAGCTCGAGATTGAGTCATTGAGATAGTTCTATAAAGTTCCCGTTCTGAAAAATGTACTAGAGAAAGGGACTATGTTTCATCCCTTGGAGCAACCACTTCTTCATATCTATTATGTTGGAACCGAAACCCAATCTACGCCAAATATCAAGGGATAATGGACAATCCCTAAGACAATGAAGAGAGGTTTCTGGGTGAGTGTTGCATCTGGGACAAATATTCGAAGATGTCAAGCCACGTCTGGAGCGAAAGGAAGTAGTTGGGAGAGCTTTATGGAGACTAAGCCACATAAGTAACTTGTGTTTCTCAGGGATTTGTAAACGCCATAGCCATAGCCAATTTGAGTTAGGGTCCCAATTAACCTTCCGCTGGCAA
>JASCZI010060607.1:14070-41031 GCA_036250425.1 Stylosanthes scabra | reverse complement strand
CAAGTAACATGCAAGGAGAATTTAATGGCTTAAAGAGTTTGATTTTGAAAGAGAATTCTTGTGCTTTCTATGTTCATTGCTTTGCCCATCAACTTCAGTTAGCTCTAGTAACTGTTGCGACAAAGCAAGTTGAAATTGTTTTGCTTTTTAATTTGTTAACTAATTTGTGCAATGTTGTTGGAGCTTCATGTAAACGTAGAGACTTGCTTCGTGAAAGTCAGATGTCTAAGACAATTGAAGCATTGGAAGGTGGAGAAATTTCTAGTGGTCGTGGTTTGAATCAAGAAATGTCATTAAAAAGAGCAGGAGATACTAGATGGGGTTCACATTATGGAACCATTCTTAGATTAATTTCTATGTTTTTTTCTGTGGTTAGTGTACTTGAATATGTTGAAGAAGACGTGAATCATTCTAAACAAAGAGCCAAAGCATGTCATTTATTAAATGGCATTTAGTCCTTTGAATTCATTTTCAATTTGCACTTGATGAAGACTATATTGGGAGTTACCAATGAGTTATCTCAAGCACTACAAAGGAATGACCAAGACATTGTAAATGCTATGGCATTAGTTAAAGTGTCTAAGCGGCGGCTACAAAATATAAGAGATGATGGTTGGTCTTTGTTACTTGATGAAGTCTCATTTTTTTGTGACAAGAACAACATTGTTATTCCAAAAATGGATGACAAATTTGTTACACAAGGAAGACCAAGACGCAAAGTTCAACACATCACAAATTTGCATCATTTTCAAGTGGACATATTCTATCAAGTAGTTGATAGACAACTTCAAGAGCTCAATAATCGATTTACAGAAGTAAATACAGAATTGCTTCTTTGTATAGCATGCTTAAATCCAAGAGACTCATTTTTGGCATTTGATAAAGAGAAGTTAATCCAACTGGCTCAATTTTATCCGTTGGATCGGAGTTTTCTTCCACTCAACTATTAGCACTTGATAATCAACTTGAGAACTTCATATTGGATGTGCGCTCTGATGATCAATTTTCAAACTTAAATGAGATTAATGTTCTTTCTCAACAATTGGTTGAAACTCGCAAGAATATTGTTTACCCATTAGTGTTCCTTCTTTTGAAGCTAGCTTTAATTTTGCCTGTGGCAACTGCATCGGTTGAAAGATTTTTTTCAGCCATGAATATTATAAAAAGTCGGCTTCGTAATCGTATGGGAGATGAATTTTTAAATGATTGTTTAGTGACATATATAGAAAGAGAGACTTTTGATTGTATTGATAATGAATCTTTTCAAAATATGAAATCTAGAAGAATGGAATTGTAAATTATATTTATTATTTATAATAATAATATAATTTAACTATAAAAAATATTATTATATTATTTATTTTGCCCCCATAGGTAAAATTTTCTGAATCCGTCACTGATCGCGGTCTCTATTCCGAGAGTAAACGGTGACATGAATCAAAATCTTCTTGCTCAATCGCTGTCCCTGAAAAAGGTGGACTGTGTCTTTTTCTTTTCCAACATCCAGGGCATAAGGTACACAACTATCTCCTCTTTATTTTCTATAAATTGGCCTTTGTAGGAAGGAAATTATGAAAAAGTCTACCGATGAAGTTGATTATTCTGGGTGGGGTTTTCAATTTCCACAAATGCTTCCAATTCTGGGTATAAGATGGAATGACTACACTGTCTTGGCTCTAATTGTATTCTGTAATCAAGTGGAAAACTCTCTTAGCTTTACCTCATATTCTCCTTACTTAAATGTTAGTCGATAAATATAAATACTAAATAAAAGTGAATTGGGTATGTACATAAAAAAAAAAACTTTATCTGTAAACAATTTATACTTATTTCTAAAACTAAAATCATTTTAATGTGTGTGAGAGATATAAGTTAAAGATCTTGGGCAGAAATATAATAAGTAACACTAAACATCTTCAATCCTTTGACTTAGATTTTTTTTATTTTCAATGGTATTAATTGTTTCATCGTTGGTACACAAATTCTCAAATTTTATGATTGTAATTCATCAAAATCCTAAATGATCGTGGAAGCTATTTTTAAAATACTCTCTTTTAAGTGGAAAAATATAACATTACTCCATACAAAATCATTTATATATATAGGAATCTATAAGTTATTAATAGTTTATTAAACAACACAGCCAACAGTCCAACACCCTCACTTCTCTTCTCTTTCATCTCTCCTCTAAACCATAACTTCAACCATCTCTCCCACCATTTTTCTTCTTTTTCTTTCATCATATTTTCTTCCTCCTTCTCCTCCTCACTAATAACTACCACCACCACTTCCACTTCCACCACCATCAACATGGTGAAGCTGAGAGAGAATCTCGATCTCATTGAATACGTTTCCGTACACTCCGACACCGATCATGAAGAGTTCGTTGAAGTTGTTGGTGGCAGTTTTGATTTCTTCAATTGAGAAGTGGTGGCAGAGATTTATTGGAAGCTTAGAAGATCCACGTAATTTGTGTCTTGAAAATAACCATTTGTGGCTTTTCCTCCTCCTGTCTTCCATTGTTTAATGAAGAAGAAAAGTGAAATAACCATAACTAATAACAAAACAACACCTGAAATTGCACCTATAAAAACTATAGTAGTGGGTGATATTATTGGAATAGGAACCTTTTCTTCTCTCGGTTGTTGTTATTGGCTCTAGATGATCATTTCTATTAGTTTTGGATAGTCAGTTTTAAGTTTTCAGATGATCATATTTTATGATTTAGATGATCAGTTTTAATGTTTTTAAATGTTCAAATTATATAATTTTAGATGATCAATTTTAACGTATAATGTTTATTGACTAGTTATTGGTTAAAATTGTGTTGGTTAGCTAGTACTATTCTAATTTATATAATTAAATATAGTAGGTCACTATTTCACTATCAACTTGTATTAGCAAAACTATATATAGCAATAGTTCTCACAATATCAAATAATTTTATATTTAATGACAGTTTTAGCAAAATTAGCTATTATATTAGATTGGAAAACTATATATTAGAAACCATACATACGTAAACAATATAATACTGTTTGCTAGTGGGAAACAAAAAGACTTTCTTTTTTCTAACATTAAAAGGATAACTTATGTTCCATTAATTATTAATAATTTATAATATAATGTGGAGGAACAAATTATTTACATTTTTATAAATTTGTTAGAAGAAGGCATGATGAAGTGCCTTTCTTATTGGTTATTCTCCTTTCTTCAAAGTAAAGCGACAATTTTCACAGTAATAATTAAGAGTCATAATCAAAGACAGGTTTAAGAAACAATCTTACAGCTTGCATGAGATAATCTCGATTAAGAACGATTAAAAGTAGTAGGTGGTGGGCACAACAAAACAACACCCAAAAATGAAAAATAAAAATTAATAACCAACCATCACTTTTGATTTCTTTTCCTCTTTCACAGTTTTTATTTTTCAATTCAAATAATTAATTAATAACTTCTGTTACAATTTGACCAAAATTCAATTTGGTAAAACTTTTTGAAAAAATATTTATATAATTTGAAAATAAAAGTACTTTTATGTTTGATAAATACAAAAAAATTATATATTTTTAATTTTAGCTTTAAGAAGTTATTATTATTATTATTATTATTATTATTATTATTATTATTTAAAGTATTTATGATGAAAACTGTTATTATTATCATATCTTTTAAGAAAATGATATATATTATATATAAAGAAAAGTTGGTGTATAATTTTATAAATAACGAAATATCCTGAACATACATTGTCTGATCTCAAATATGTAGTGTAGGTAATCAATAATTCAATATAATTATATATTTACCCTATTCTTTAAGTTCACTACTATTGGCTAATAATGGTGTTAAGTTATATCTTCGTACATAGTCATCGTTAGTCAATGAACTTGTTCATGACTCAAGATTGGGAGAGACTTTTCCGAAACCTATACATAAAGAAAGGAGGTACATACACAAGTAAAAAATATAAATTAAAATTTGAGAACATATGTTATATAGGCCAATTTTTACGTGTCTTTCGAAATTATACTAAAATTGTTGAATTTAAGCTATTAATGTAGGATAGGATTTATTAATTAGTACGCTGGCTAGCTAATTCCATGAAAATGTCTTCGTACAAAAATAATATTATAAATTGTTGAATGATTTGATACGCTTGAATCGAATTATTTGACTAAATTATTTAATGATTTATAATATTTTCACATAAAAATATTTTTTTAAAAAAAATAAAAATTTAATTTTAATGCATTGTTAGTATAAAATATTTTACACGTATATTTTATCACATAAATCACGTTAACAAAAATAATTCTTTTCTTTAATTTTTTATTAATTCTGTGATTAGTCATTTAAAACAATAAGTGTGATGTAAAATAATTTACACGATCAATGTATCAAAATTAAATTATAGAAATAATCAGCTATTAGTAATTTTTCTATTTAATACGAGGAAAATTGAATTATGACTGATACAAAGTCTATTTCCTCTCTTGTATCTGATTGAGAACATATATGGTTGAAATTCGATCGATAAAACTCTGTGACGCGACCCGACACATATTTAACACCAAGCTGAAGATTCAACATCATCATCATCATCATCTATATATATGAAGATGCGTAGGTACCGGCTGCA
Organism: Stylosanthes scabra; assembly: GCA_036250425.1. Taxonomy (NCBI): domain Eukaryota; kingdom Viridiplantae; phylum Streptophyta; class Magnoliopsida; order Fabales; family Fabaceae; genus Stylosanthes; species Stylosanthes scabra. Next base: position 36,389 of record JASCZI010060607.1, on the reverse strand, counting down.
TTAGAGGCTACATTATAGATTGAAACAAATAATGGACGTGAAAATTGATGTTTTTAATTTGTATAGAAAAGTGTGTCTTAACCTTCATTACATGAACATATATATATATACAAGTGTTATTGACATAATAAGTTCTGAATATTATATATATTATGGTTGATAGCGCATTCATTCTCATGATGAAAAGTAACATCTTGATCGATTATGTTGATGAAGATCAGATGCCTGTGCCATTTTTGGGGTAAGAGGTATATCATCAACCAAAAAAAAATAATACACACAGCTTCTCCCCCAAAAGCTAAGTTAACATCGGACCAAGATTATTTTTAATATTTTAGTTAGGTGGGAGTTTCCCCAACAAATGAGCCAAATTATGTGTTTTCCATTAATATGGTGCCGTAATAAAATGTCACCACAATTCGTCGAAGACCGATAGATGCTCTCCGTCAATGACGGATTCTTAAAAATGGACGGTGAAGATGTATAATTATAGTAAATTCAATGGTCCATATTCATTTTAATTTTTTTTTTAAACATGCATAACAATGCGTCAATGACGGATTGTATATGGTTTTTTTATTTTTTAAATAAATAAGATAAAATCTGTACATGAGATAAAATATGTGTATGAGATAAAATCTACCCATTATAATACATCTTAACATGGATTATTACACATAAATATTATACCATCCTGTCTATGAAGCACGGACACTTTGTTAAATTGACATGTCCACGTGTTGGACACATTTTGGACACGATACTCATCGACACTCGTCCGACACGCGTGTCTAGAGTGTCTCATCCGTGTCCTTAAAATAAACAAAAAAATACATCTTCAGACACACTCAGACATTTCAAAATAGCATCACGTGTCCGTGTGTCCTACTTTATTCTTAACTTATGTCCTTAAAATGAGTTCAAAAGTAGTATATATTACTGGAAAATTTTCAAGTATACCAGAGTATCGGTATACCTATAATCTGTAACCGTTGATTTTAATTAAAAGAAAATAAAAAATATATATAAATCAAAATCAACGGTTACAGATTACAGGTATATCGGTACACCGGTATACTTGAAAACTTTCCTATATTAAGTTATCTTAAATATTTTATATAATTAAAAAAAAATTTTACTGTACATACACAATCCGTCTACGACGGATTCTTTTCTCTACACGTATTTTTTTTCTCACAATGCGTCACACACGCATTCTTTTATGGTTTTTCTTGTCAAAATATATGTTATGTGTCAATGACGCATTGTGTGTTGGCCATATTAAGGGAAAGCACCCGATTAGTATAATATAAAGAGAAACTCACATTTTCTTGTCATATTAAAAAAAAACAGCCAACATCGGAGAAGTGATTTTCTAAGCTAATTAATGTATATATGATAGGTTAAAATTTCCCTAAAAAGCGTGTCTAGTTGAAAAGTAAAAGTGTAAATGACAAAACCCATCTTTTAGGCTAACTTATTTATCAACCAATAACAACAATATTTTTTGGTGAACTCTATCTTTTTTTTTGGTGAACTAACCAATAACAACAATATGAATGTACATATTACATAAACTTATAAAGTACTTTTATTATATTTTATTTGGTCCTTAACAAGTAAGTAAATTTAACATACATTAGTCTTGGAAGAAGACGGTCAAGAAACTTAATTAGCTCAATCCATTCAAGATAATCGGTTAAACGAATTAGCTAGCCTAAAACTTAATAAGCTAATATGATTTGTTTGATCTGCATGTTAAATTGATGTACTTAATTTTTTGTCAATTCTAGATCTATTCTAAGGAGATACGAAAAAATTATAATATTGAAAACTTCCCTGAACTGTATTTGCCTGTATAGACTATTCATGCTTTGGAGACCTTTTTAACATGCACCCATTAGTTAGTATTGCTTCTAATATAATTCAGCAATAGCTATCCTTTGTCCTCGAGTCATTAGAGATGTAACTAACAAAGCATACTCTTCAGTTAGCCATGAAGGAAAACATTAATATGATTACTCTGTCTAATAGGTAATAGGCATTCTTACTGAAGCTAAAGCATCTATTCATATCACTACTGCATTAAGGCTACTTACCGATGGAAATATCGACGGGGGGAGTAATATTATTTTTTTCTCTATCGGAGGCAGATTTTCTTTTTGTAAAAGGGAAAGAACTTTATATGTACAATGCCTAGAGGTTTAGAGAAACTAAGTGCCTTAAAGAATTGTTTTTGGGGATTCGCTAAAAGGGTGCCTCGATGGATTGGATCTCGGATGATATCCCGGTCCACCTTTGGGACTATTGAAAAACTCCCGTGTATAAGCATTTCAGGGTCTAGTCTGAAAGAATCAGTTATCCATCACCGAAGGCTCCCTGCACACCAGTGGGTTTACCACGTACGAGGCGACGACGAAGAAGATGGTATACCCTATCTTTTTACTTCACTTAAATGCTTATGTGTTATATGTTTTAAATCACAAGATGAATTTGGACTTTAATTTGATCTTAACAAGTAAGAGATTGAGCTAGGTTGTTCTCCCTTTTGATCTGAGTTGTTCCAGCGAACTAACACCCACAAATCTGACTACTCTTAGTGGGTGGAGAGGAGTGCACAAGAGACACATGTAAGTTTTATTTTTGGTTGGTTTAAATTTTTGTCCGATAACAACACTATTATCTGATTATTTGAATGATAACGTTTGTCATAGTGACCCAAGAGCTAAACAAAGATAATTTAGCGAATGCTATTGAGGAGTGTGCAATGGAGATTGTCGAGGGAACCCCCACCTTCAGTCTCGGAGGATGGGATATGGTCTCGTATGGTAGGGGGTCGGAAGAAGGATTTAGGATTTACAGAGTGGGTACCGTCTCGACCTCTTATGATTCACTATTCGCCACTCCATATTATGATGATTTATCTACTGCTAGCGACCCAGCCATTAGGGAGTAGGTTACTTTTCTTAATCATGAGCTGACACGAGAGATGCGACTATATATGCCATTAAGAGGATTGGGAGGAGTGGCAGCATGAGCATCATAAGTCTTAGGATGAGATCGCTCGTATAAGCACCGAGTTCTCCACTCTCAAGAGCACATTGTCCGAGATGTATACGATTATATGCGTACAAGGTAGAGTGGGTCCTCGGCTGGACCTTCAGCGATGCCTCTGCCCCTACCCCCTATATCCTACTCCGTCAACAACACCACTTACAGATGACACCCAAGCCTAAAATGAGACACATGACTTAGATGAGGATTATCATTAGATTTTCAATGTTTATTTGAACAATATAATGCTATATATTTCTGAGATGTAAATGTATGGTGTTTTTTTTTTTTTTGGGTGTCTGTAATGTATGGTGTTTGCTTTATTCATTAACCTTTAAATATATTTATTCTCTCTAAACCTACAATGAAATGTGTGTATGATGACAAGTTTTTGATACGTAAATGGGAAAATTACAAATAAAAACAAAAAAATATTTATTGTTGCCTTTGCATTACCGACCGTAAAGCCGTCAATAAATTGACACCAAAAATTCATTTAATTTAATATTATTATTATCGATAAAAGATCAACTATTTTTAATTTAATTTAATATTATCGATGACTTACCTGTCGATATAATTCTAATATTATTTTTTATTTTTTATTACCAACTACAGTTTCGCCGATATAATTGTGTCGAGTTTTACCAATGCCAAATTTACCGTCGTAATATTACCGACATACAGCTCAGCCGTCGATTAAAATAGTTACTGACGGTTGAGCACCCTCGATATAAGCTTCTCTATTGTAAATAGTGATTGTAGTCTTTAACACAAGTACATAATCACTAATGGATGAATTGATTTGTATATTATTGAATCGATTTCTGAGCTCAATTACTTTTGCTTTTATCTAAGAAGCAACATCTTTTCCACTATTCATGCATAACGGTGATTCTAACCATTATTGTAGTGAAAGTATTTGTCATTGAAGCTAGTACAATTTTAACAAGGCATCTTGCTTCTTCCATCTTTGGAATTCTGTATTCACTGATCTTGTTGTATCTGCCGTTGTAAGAAGCTATTCTAGCATATCTTTTCTAGTGAGGTGACGTAATAAATCATTTCTTCAATTGTAGATTCGGATCTTTCTATTGCAAATAGTTTCATCATCAAATTTCATTGGAATTGGAACTCAAATGAAGACTAAATCATGCTATGAGTAAACACAATTTAGATCTATTGAAGTTGTTGAAGTCTTGCTTGTGGTAGCTATGGAAGTGCTAAAACCAAAGCTATGATACTGTAAAGGTTTTAGACCTAGGTTGTGAATAAAGAACTAAAGGGAAAGAAAATGTGTTTAGAGAGTAAAAGAGTTTGTTGAATTATTCATCGCACTAATTATGTAGCTACAACAAAGGTAGGTATATTGTGGCTTATACATCCCAAGCTATTGAGAACGAGGGAAGGAGAGTAGGAGTGTTTATGAAGTCGGGTGAAACCGAGTTTACTCTTACCCAAGACTAACCCTAAATATACACCTAGTCTATTTTTAGACCCTGACTCGACCTTAGACCCGATGAAATATCATCAAGTTTGGGCCGGGTGAAAACCAGACCAATGGCAGCCATATCGATAGGAGTGACATCATATTTTGAAATAAAATAAATAACAAATTGGTTTGGGAGGAAGTGGAAGCAAAATCCATGGGCGGCGGAGCAAGAGGAAGAGGCGGATGCGGCGGCAAAGTAAGAGGTGTTGATACGACGGTGGTTACACTACAACAAAAATGACAGATAGCGTCGGTTGTTTGGCGGCAATTTTTTTAACTGCTGCTAAATGACATATCCCGACGGTTATTGTGGCGGTTCAACATGGAACTGCCAACATATATTGATTTCGCGGCGGTTTGAGTACTTCGCCGCTAAAACCAAATTTTCTACCATTTAGTGACGGTTTTGCTGCCAACCATCGCTAAACCAAAAATATTGCCACTGATTAGCGGCGGTTTAGATGTGAACCGCCACAAAGTCCAGAAAATTTACAAAAACTTCTTTAAAAATTTGATCAACAAACCTTTATTTAGATGTCATTTGCAACATCATATATGTATACACACGTTAATAATAACTTTTAAGCATTTAATTACTTATTGATTGTTAATTAAATATTAAATTTTAATGTTAAAAGTGCTTGCTAAAATAAGAATTAAAAAATTCAGAATCAGAAACTATTCTGCTCAATAAATATTATCATCTAAATAATTAAAATTTCTTGAAAGTTATATTATAGTACAAGACATCGATATAAGTATAAAACAAATAAAAAATACATCTATTATGAATTTTAATTCATCAAATGAAGTTAAATAAGCATAAATTATACACTTAAAAATTAAATAAATTAATCCTTATACTATAGGATAAATTTCTAATCGTTAACCAATTATTCGAATCTCGAACATGATCATCTAAATATATCAAATGAGATCATGTATCAAAACTAAAATAGAACAGGTCTGCCGTATTTCTTCTACTAGTTGTGCTCAGATGTGTCATGTTCACCCGGTGAAAATGACACTTCCGAGCACAACTATTTATAACTATTTGACCGATTTTTCAATGGTTATTCCAATAGTCTTATGCTAAATCGAATTGGCCACCAGACTGATTCTCGATTAACCTGGTTGAACTGATTGATGGTTTAGGTCGATTTTTCTGAACACTGAAAAATATTTCACAGTAATAAATTAATATTTTTGGTTAATAAAAGTTCAAGATCATATTCAATAAAAAAATATTTCGCTTTATCTAAGTTTATTTTTATAATAGAAAACGGTAAAGGTACTTCAAACTCATTTTTAAACAAATTAATATTGTACGTTAAGGAATTTGTAAAAACAAAAAGTCGTGTAAACACCATTTTTTGTAAACTCAATTTTTAATTTTTTTTATTTTTCTTCAAAAGACATTATTGGCTTTGATTGAGAGGAGAAATAGGTTAGACCTTAGTCAAATATATATCAAACTATCAAAGAAAAGAAAGAAACCACAAAGACTTAAGATTGGTAATAAATAGCTAAGCAAATTAGGATGGTGACATATCATTGAATGTATGTTTTAACTTGCCCTAATATGGTAACAAAATCTTGGAACAAAAAATGCAAGCAATATTTGCAAGCTATGTTCAATTTTTGAATAAGGGCTATCTACCTCGGTAGGTAAGTCCATCAACTACTTTTCATTATAACTTGCTCCCACTCCCACTCATAATAATAATAACCACACTTTTTGGTCTCTCTCTTTATCTCTTTTAGCTTTCTTTTTTTTTTATTTTTTTTTATAATGTAAATATTATCCATTTATTTAAATTAAATTAAAGCGCCCTTCTCTTTTGAATTTGAAGGTGCAAATAAAGGAGGTACATAAAAATATCTATATCTATGTGAATGTGATTCTTATCAATTCAAATTCCCCAGTTAAAGCTTTGTCAAATTTAGGAATTGTGAAGTATATGTATGTATTAATAAATTCACTCTCATTTTACCGGTGATCTTATAATAAATTGGTGACCGGATATAGCACTGAAATGAAGTAGTTATTATTGTACAGTATAAGGGAGTAGAGAGCGATCTTTAATAATAAGAGGAAGGTTGTGAGGAATTTCTCTTACTGAGATGTTTGTTTAATAACGGCATATACGTGTTAGTAATATATTGTATTTAATGCATGCATGTATGAAATTATATTCCGTAGTCCTGTGTAGTAGGGTTTTCTTATAAATTATGGATAACCTCAAGTACTATCTTAAAACAATTGGAAAATTATTCATCACCAATATTTTTTAAGCCTTTACTTCATGCCTACACAATTTAATAATTTTGGTATATAATTTGAAGTTCAATACTCAACTGATGGCTTCCAATAATGGCGTATATATATGGTTCCTTCTTTTTTATTGGGTTCAAATTTTTATTTATATAAGTATGACCACTTTGAGTTAGTCAAGTAGTCATCAGCTCATTTAGCTTTTTATTCACTTAAACGAAAAATAATAATTTGAATTTTATCTTGTATGCACAAAAATCATTTCAAATTAGTTTTTGACTTTTCGAATGGGAGAATACTTAATATAGAAATCTCTCTCTATATATATATACTCTTGTTAAGAAAAGATCATTTCACTCTTTATTAATTGGACAAAGTGTAACTCTTATTAAAACTCATAATTTGCACTTTATTTATTACATTCAAAGTAGATCATTTTAAATAAGATGATGATATATATTACATTTCTATTGTCTATATCAAATTCAAAATATATCTAGATGAATTATAGCTTATATGCCATTATCTGCTTCTCTAATGTAAGAAGTCTTGAATTTAATCTCATCTAAAATACTTAAAAAAAAATCTAAAACATATTATATCGGATGCTTTAAGATACTTTCAAACACTCAATATCTTTCACAAGTTTTGTTAAACAAATATTAGAAAATTTGAGTAGTTCTAGTTAATCAATAAAGTATTAACCAACGGTCAATCAATAAAAAAATATAATATAAAAAAATTATATAAAAACTAATCATATAAAATAGTAAAAAATTGAATATCTAAAATAATAAAAGACAGATTATATAAAATAGTAAAAAATAAATTATCGAAAATAATAAAGAATAAATCTTCTAAAATAATAATATTAAACTAAGTCTATGAAAATGATAAATGAGATTATTATTAACTGTATGTTGGTTAAAAACATGCATATATGTTAATTTTGTACTAGTTTTATACATTAAAAGATGGTGGATTTGACTTCTTTTATATATATATATATATATATATATATATAGTAATAAATCAATTTCTGGAAATCAAAATCAGTAAATAAATATATAATTCAGATATTTTTATGTTAAAATTCTTTCTTTTGAACTAAATTAAATTAGTAGATATTTTGATTAATATTTGGTTCGTGAGTTCAATTAAATAAGTGTTGGGAGTTTGAATCTATGTACTAATTTATCGATCAATACAATAACTGATTTTAAATAAAGTTCAGATTTGCAACAAATTAATTTTCGATTTGCCGAGTTTATTTGAACATGGCAGAAGATCTACAAAATATAGTATTAATTATCCTAAAAATATAAACTAAAACACAAAGATATCTCTCTAAGGAAACTTAAGATGCATTTGGTTTGCGTTTTCATTTTCTATTTTCATTTTCAGTATTTTTTGTTTTCTGGATTTTGTGAAGGAAAATGTGAAAATGGCATAAAACAGGATTTTGTTGTTTTCATTGTTTTTTTTTTCCTTCACAAAATTCAAAAAATAAAAAACACTAAAAATAAAAATAGCAAATGAAAACGCAAACTAAACGCAACTTGAATTTTATATTTTTGTAAGAAATAAAGCTAGGTAGCTAAATATGTACTTGAACGGTAGATGCATGGTAAAATGATACATTATACATAGCACGCATTGTGATTTGTGAACACTACTTATAGAGAATTGTGTCAAATTTTCCCACCGCCAAGGCAAGGGTTATAAAGGGAAGGGAAGTCTCAAAAAGAGGCTTTATCTCCTTTTTGCTTTTATTTTGCTTCTTCTTATACGCGTGCATGTATGTGGTACCCTAATTTTTTTATTATTTGATTTCATTTGATTCTCTTTTTATTTTTAATCATGATTAATCCGCTGTATTAATTAGAACTCTTGACAATTGAAGGCAGATTATATACTACTTAATATTCTCGTCAAATTAATTATTTACTATTGTGGAAATAGTATTATTCTATTAAAATAATTATAAGATAAGAAAGCTAGGAGTTAGACAAATTCCTTCTTTCTTCGTTGCTAACCAATTTTTTCAAATGTGACCTACTTTTTGGATCTTTGTTACTTTTGATTTTTGAATATCCCAATTTCTCTTTATTTCCTCCAATTCGATCATTTCAAGGCTTCTACGAATGAAGTCAAAAAGATTGCATCCAACAACCTTGTTCTGTTGTTCACAAAGTCATCGTCATCATATTCCAACTATTCTCACTCCTTTCAAGCCTCATTGGCTTCTTAGTGTTGAGTGATATACAGCAATAATTTACATCAACAGAAGATAATGGAATAAAGGACTTTTCTTATTTTTTTATTTTAGTTTTATATATACACGAGGGAGATTCAAAATTTTAATTTATTCATTAAGGAATAGTCACCCAAAAAAAAAAAAATTATTTATTAAGGAAACGGTGGATAACATTTACGTGGTTTAAGAGAATTGTGTTATGTGTATATATACAGATAATATTTGAAAATTCATGTTATTAATTTTAGAAAATTACAGGATAGGATACGAACAATAAATAAGTTTTAGAAAAAATAAAAAAAATAAGTAAAAAAAAACTAGGTTTTAGACATTTACTGTAAAAAAAATTTAGAAATCAAATTCTGATATAATTTTTGTAAGTATAATCAGAAAATGTGACCTTTTCATCTCTAAAAATTTCTCAAATCTTCTTTTGTAATAAATAATGACTGATTTTTTTTTCTTAAAAAAAGAAAAAATGTAGGTCTAGATGTCATCAATCGAATTTTGTTCCAGTTTATTGCATGTACTTTTTTAAAAAATTATTATTCAAATATTTTCTCGAAAATTTATATCAAATATACAAGTCATTTATTAAATAACAAATTCGTTTGTTAATTTTTTATTTTTGTCACATTTGTACATTTTTTGGAGACTTATTTATTTTCATATTTTTCAAAGTTATTTATGTCACCAAGAATATAGACTTTTTACAAAATTTACCTTATATTAATATAAATATAATGTGAGATATTATGATGATTGAGATAATTTATTTGTTAATTGAATGAGATTCATGCACATACACTTTTTGTAATCTAAATATCTAAAGTTGACTTTTAATTTTATCTTTGTAGTTAGTTCATATTTTATTCCATTGTTAATGATTCAGGAGTATACTACTGTTAGATATAAAATTATTTATATAATTTCATTTAATGGTTTAAATTTTTAAAATAAGTGATTATATTAAAACCAAAAAAAGACATTTTCCTATCGACAAAATTATTCCATAGTTAAGGTTGTTAATATATGACTTGATAATAATGAGTAGTTAGATAGGGCATATATATATATATGGAACGAACTCAACGAAGTCCCTTTTTTACTTAATTTTTTCCAATTTAATTAGTGGGACCTCCTTTGTCTAGTTTTTTCCCTAATTGATTCAGTACGGATTCTTGAATTTTTCTTTTGTAATATTTTAAAACTTTTATTTATTTTCTACATCCAATTAAGAGGCCAAGACGAATAATGGGGCAAGAAAGAATGAGTGTATATGATGGTGGAAAGTGGAAACGAGGAAGCTTGGAAGAAGGTTCATATATATATATATATATATATCAATCCGCAATAGGTGGAGATTAGTTTGCTGCTTTAAATTATTACTTTATATTTTATCTCTTAATATATTTTTCTAAATCTATAAACTTAGTTAATTAACTCTATGATGGGTCTTTATGTCACCACCAAACCATGCATGGCCACTTTTTTAATTAATTAACGAGATTAGTTTCCTTTTTGTTGTACATAGTAATCATATTTTAACACCATTTTAATTTGTGCAAATAATTATTCAAAATTTATTTATACCATTCAAATTTCAATTTTTGAAAATCTCTTCATGCAACAAAATAATTTCTAAAATTCCAGTTCTATCTATAAGTTATGTACCAGAAAATTGGTAAAAATGGATACATTAGTCTCTCGATTATTTTTTTTCCATTAAATGACTTATATATTATGTAAATTTAATATACTATTTTAGTACACGCAGTCAATTTTAGGTATTTTTAAAGGTTGACTCAAATTTACACACATGGTTTAATTTGTCATATAAATGAATTATATAATTTGTGATATTTATATATACATCGTTGTTTTTTATATCACTCAAATGAGATAGACGTGCAATTATATCTTTATTTTATACAACCGGCAAATCTTTGTTCAGTGTGAGTATATAATTATATTCCATCCAGAAACAGCTACTTTTCGAAATGAATCTTATATGATTCTATGTTTTTCAACCAATGGTTATTATCTTTTTCCTTTCATATATATTGTTTTTTCTTGGAGTCTCTACAAAATTAGGTATATCAAAACGCATCGGTTATACATTGATGGTATAGTAGCTAGGTTTCAATTTGTATGTCTTAGTGACATATAAGTCTCACCAAACTCACACATACACGTGTATCAATCAATCTTAATTTAGTAAAATGCCTTAATACCTTAATTAATTGTCTCTCCAACCCTAAGATACTTTCTAGCATTAGAAGTTTGATTCTTTTCATGTATCATAATAATAATAATAATAATTTTACGAATAAAATAGAAATATAAATTATTTCTTAGAGATATTTGAGAATTTAAAGGAGAATAAGAAAAAATCAGAAGCCTTCGTAGAATTTATTTTGAAGATTAATTCAAAATTATTTTTCATAGTCCTGAAAACACGAATTCAAAGGTGAATTCGAATTATCATATCTACGGGTGAGGATATACCTGCAAGACATCCAAATTAGTAATAGTATATAATTAAGGTTTGGAAGCATTTTAAGTGTTAATTTATAATAATTCAATAATTTTAATTGTTGATTTTAATATAAAAAAATGTAAATATTAAAATCAATTGATCAACGATTGAAATTACTGAATTATCATAAACTATAAAGCATCTTAAATACTTCTTTTAAAATTATAAGGATCACATATGGACCAGCATACTCACATAAAGGACTATCTTGAGTTGTTATGACTTGAGACTCAATACGCTGGATTATTGAAAATCTGTAACATAATCAAATAAGGTATAAAAGAAATTAACTATACTAAGATAATTTTCTTCTTATGGAACTAACAATTTATTGATTAGTAATAAATCTCTAAATAAAATTCTAATTTATGACAGATTAGTTATTAGTCCGGCCGTATGAGAAAAACAGTGAAAAATATGTTTTCTTCTCCAATATTTACTTAATTGTTAAATAATTCGAATTCGCTTTATGTATGTCACGAAAGAAGAAATCAATTAAATTCTTGTTGTGGTTGAACGGCATAGGTTCCAAACAATATGTGCTTCATTAGGTGTGGGAGGATCGCCAATCATCATTATATATAATATAATAAGTACATCTGTAACGACATTGAACTAATCCGATTTGAATTGATTTAACCTACAAAAGCTAGCATACAAAATTAATAATAATAATAATAATAATAATAATAATAATACTTTTAATATTATTATTATTATTTTGTTATACGTTTCGATCATTGATAATAATTGTGATAAGGATTGAGTAGTACATGTGTATGTTCAAGTGTCTGTTTTTAAGTATTGTGTCATAATCCACAGATTAATTAATAATAAGAGGAACATCATTAAACCTTGTTTATTTGCACCCATTTATTAGTCTTACTCTTATCTTTAATTAGGATTTTAAATTATGAGCGATTTACAACCGTAAGGAGTATGGGTAATGATAGGTATTAAGTAGTCATGGATAAAAATTATCATATTTAAATTAACATTTATAAATACATATAAATAATATTTATAATTATATATTTATAACATTTAATAATATACATTTAGTTTAAAAACAATTTATAAATAGAAATAAAAGTCAAACTAAGAAAATAATAGTTATCCATGATTATGATTAAGAAACTATGGTTACTAAACTTTTCCAGTTTAAAAGGTGCTTTAATCTTTTACAGGTGTTGTCATTCTTAATTAACTTATTATTAGAGTAAATGAACAAGAACGCATATAAAATATTTTATGATAGATAAAAATATACGAACATAAAAGATTTGATGGGACGGAAATACATCTCAAAGAGAATTAATAATAGATAAAAGTACACATGTCGTCCATTTACTCTTAATTAATGATGGACAAATACACACAGCATGTGTATTTTAATTTGTCTATTGTTAATTGTTTTTTAGGTATATTTTTGCCCTTTCGAATTTTTCATGTATACTTTTGTTCATCAAAAAACTTTTTGTGTACGCTTTTGTCTATTTACTCTGTTAGAAAGGGAGAAAGTAGAATGGAGAAATGTTTTGTGTATAAGGATTGATATGATTGTTGTTAAAATAGATTACAATGTATATTATAGATAAAGAGAACCCTAATAAACCCTAACAAACAATACTTAATAATTAAGTAACATATCATAACAATATATTTAAATCCAAAATAACTTAACAAACCTAATTATTTAAATCCAAAATATCTTAACATCCCCCCTCAAACTCAAGTGCCAACTTGAGTTTGAAACTTTTTTAAATCCAAAATATCTTAACATTGACGAAATTGTCGAAAGGAGATGCAAACAAAACTGCCATAGAAAGATCGGAACTAGAATGCAGACGAAACTGCCACAACGGGGTTCAGGATGAAACTGCTGGAACGGGATGCAGACGAAAGCTGCTGCGGGCGCACAGAGATTGGCAAAATTGCCGAAGGAGTGCGTGCAGACGGAACTGCCACAAGGAGAAATGCAGACTTAACTGCCATAGAGAATTAACAAGATGGAGACGGAACTCCCATGGAGAGACTGACAAAACTAATACTGTCGAGATGGAGACGGAACTCTTACCTAGAGAGACTGACGAAACTGCTGGAGATGTGGAAACAAGAATTTCCACGGAGAAAAACTACGAAGGTGGAGAACATGTTGCACAATGTACCACAAAAGTGAGAAACAACAAGATCAGAGCAGAATTTGACAAAACGCAGGTCAAAAACGGAAACAGAACACCCAAAAAACTTGGGAAGGGTCCCACTAGTGTGCCATGTCAGCGCCACGTGTGTCTGACACGTCAGCAGGCTTGTGGACACGTGTTAGCATCGGATTGGCTGCGGAGAGACACGTCAGCAGGCAGTCAAACGGCAATCAAAGCGAGCGTAATCGGGTCGGGCACGCGGGCTGGAGAAACGGGGCGGACATGCGGATCTGGAGCGGCTTCTTGGTGAGGGATAAACGGGTCGCGTGCGGGTCAAAACCAGTTCGTGTTAAGGCAGCGGATCGGTTAAATCATGAAGGTTGCGAGGCGGGTCGAGAGGCTGGGTCGCTGATGAAACCCGTTCCGATGGGTAATTTCATTGCATTAATTGATTAATTATCACCCTTTCATCACTTAAATACTAGCAAAATAGGTCTAATTGCACTTAGTAATTCCTTAGGGCTGTAATTGTAATTATCTGCTATTTCGGCCAACATTTACTATGTTTTGAATTGTTTACCGTTCCGCACGATGCCTTGATGTGTGCGCTTAAGTGTTTCAGGATTTAACAGGTGGAGTTCGGAGCGGAAGTGGCCGGAGAGAGCGAGAGGAACGAAAAGATCGCAACAAAACCTAGAAGGCCATTGCTGCAGCCTATGCGTACGCATCCAAGCGTGGGCGGCACACCCAAATGCTGATCTCGGCACCTATGCATACGCATATGAAGCTTCCATGCGTACGTATAGGTCAATTCTAGCATCTATAAATAGAGGAGCCTTTCACCATTTCAAAGGGATCCCACTTCCACATTTAGCTTAGATTCTAGGGTTCCATTTTAGGTTTTCTTGTCTATTCGCTAGCCATATTTTTTATTTTTATTACTTGTTTGTTTATATTACTGTTACTCTGTCAAACTTCAGTTTTAATCAAATTACTTTATCGTTATTCTGTCCGTTTACTTTTTCTGCAACTGCGATTTTACATACTGTTATGCTACCCGTTATTTCCACGCTTTTATGATTTCCGCAATTAGTGAGTAGAGTCCTATAGTGTCTCAGCTGTGGGGTGAAATGTGCAAATGACCTTAGCTGCGAGTCCCCAACGAATCAGAGGGGAAGGAACGACTTAAGCCCGTAATGCTATCCGAACACCCCTGCTAGCATAGTGGCAAGTTCCTTACGGTACGAGGTTCACAACGGTGAGAACGGGTAAAAGTGCATTAGGACCTGGTGACAGCAGGATTGACCCGGTGATAGCGGGATCCCTAAAGAGTTCGTTCAGCCCTGGTTGTTAGATTATAGACTCCAATGCTAGCTTAGATAAGCGCATTAGGTCTTGTTGACAGCAGGATTGACTTGGTGATAGTAGGTTCTCTAGAGATTCGTTCAACAGTTATCAAAAGGGGTTGGATCGCTGACTCCAATGCCATACCCGCACCCTTGTGAGTTCGTCTCGAACCCGGTATTGTGGGTTCTTTGCCTCACAGCTATTTAATCAAGGATGTGCTGAGATTCCTCCTAGTGAATGTATAATCGATCCGGGACACAGTAGCAATGATAGGGATGCACAGTATTTCAACCCATGGCCGGGATACTCTTTTATTATTATTATTATTCAACCGCTTTCAACTGCTTTCAACTACTTTCAACTGCGAACTGTTTTCAAACAAACTCAACTGCAACCAAACCCCAATCAAAAATAAACTTTCCCTTTCGCTTCCTTAGCAGAATGACCTGAGTCCCATACTTGGTATTTGGTTGCACCCCTGTGACACCTTTTTAAAACGTTTCGACGCAGCCCGTGACGAAAGAAGTGCTTTCAACTACAACGACAAAAGCATCCCCACTCGAGCGGGCGTGTCAGTCGCTGGGTGAGCGGATCGCGAACCGGGTTGCAGTGTGTGCGGGTCGTTTTAAAGAAAGAGCAGATCTGGACCGTTGATATGAAAAACAGATCCCATGGTAACTGTGCAATCTGGGAATGAAGATGAAAATGATGAACAAAGCAACTTCTGGCGGCGCGTGGAGGAGCGTCCGGTGTCCGATTGAAGCGCTGTTTGTTGCGTTGGAATCGTAACGAAGAGAAGAACATTTTGGTGTGGGTGGTGTCAAAAGTAGACGTCGGAAAAAGTTTCCGAAAAACTGAAATAAAATGACGCGGGACATGAAAGAAAGTGATGAAGGAGCAACTTTGGGTGGTGATTGGCGGAGCATGGAGGCTCCGATTTCAACACGGTTTGGTGCGTTAGAATCACAGCGGGGAGAAGATTATGATGGTGCCACTTTTGAGACTATACGACGAAGAGAGGATAACCAACAGTTGATGAGAAAAACGGCGGAGATAGAGATGTTCTTGCTTGAAACAAGTGCTTGTTTCAAGAAGGATGAACAAAAATCTAGAAAAATCTCAAGGAGGATGCCATTGATGAATCTCCATCAGAAAAAAAAATCTAAAAAAAATCTAAGCTCTTGATACCAAGTTAGAAAGGGAAGAGAGTAGAATGGAGAAATGTTTTGTGTATAAGGATTGATATGATTGTTGTAAAAATAGATTACAATGTATAATTATTTATAGATAAAGAGAACCCTAATAAACCCTAACAAACCCTACAAACCCTGACAAACAATACTTAATAATTAAGTAACATATCATAACAATATATTTAAATCCAAAATATCTTAACATATACTCCTTGTTATTATTATGAGCTAATTTTGGGATTTGGTTAAACTAATTAAATTGAAATATGTTATTACTTATTATTAGAGTTTATAATGTGTTCTTGTTTGGCTAGAAGGTAAAAACATGGAATCCTAAAGATATTTTCGGGCTTTACAGATATACGGTGAGTAAAATTTTTTTTGGTCAATCAAGTTCAATAGCTACAAAATTCATTTTCCACAAAAATTGCATATATGCACTCTCAATAATAAAAAAAACATAACTCCTACTAAAACACATATTAGCATTCGCTCAAATTTTTCGTCTTATTCAATCAGCAATGTTGCTATCGTCGTCATTATCATCATATTATACATCATCTTTTGTTCCTCCTTTTTTCTTGCTTCGTCGTCATCATTTTCTTTTTCTTTTTCTTCCTTCTCTTTCCACGTCTTCTTCTTTTTCTCCTCGCAGCGTTGTTCTTACAAATTCCTCTTCCTAAAAAAGACGTGAACTATACCAATTTTTATCAATTTATTGACAATAAAGTTTTACTTTAAACCATACTGGTTTAGACAACCAATTTTTCATTAACTTGACTAAACCGATCAATTTGGTTGGATTATCAAAACAACCGTCGTAAAAACAACATATACCAACCTAGACGCTAACCCTAAATTCTATGTCATAACAAACCCTATAAGCAGGAAGAATTAATTACTAACTAGCTAATCTATCCTTCCAACTCGTGTTTTATTAGTTAAGTTTGGTACCCATTATAGTAATTAATTAATTAGGATATACATAATACACATAATACTTTATTACTTATTAGTATTGTCCATAAATATATATATATATATATATATATATATATATATTAAACAGAAAAATAATAGAAGGATGAGACGTGTAAACTTAAACGATATATATTGATTATTAATGATTAGTCATTTGGTCTAACGGAAAATGAATCATCAATTTTCACATTGGCTAATTAATAATAATAATAATCACAAAGATGGAGACAACAACCACTTAAAATTTGTCAATTTCATCGAACTTAATTTGTGTCTCACGATGATTGCCCCAAGCCCCCAACTGATCATCAATCATCTCCATCGCTCACCTGAAAGAGATGTTCTAAATCTTATTAAAAATTAATTAATATTATATAGTATTATACAAATAAAACAGGGTATACGTTGGGTTCCACAAATTCTTTAATTTCCGAGACGAATATTTTAATCACACACATAGATTAATTTATTTAAAAAAAGTGAGCTATCTGAGTTGTATTATTGGAATAAATATTTATTATTAATTATTATATGTGTCTTGGTGGGTTCACCATACATTCTATCAAGAAATAAACGCATGTAACATGCGTGGTTAAGAAGAAAAATAAGGAGGCCATGCAAAGTAGTGTTTAATTAAGTGCATAGTATTTGATTTGGTATAATAAGACTGCTATTGCAAGCAGCAGCCTACAGCTATGGCTGGCTCTATCTTCTATCCTCTATCTCTTTGTATATATAATGAAGCTACATACATCATTTATTGCTTTTAATTACTATGAATTAACTATTAACTAACATCATGTAAGACACACGCAACATGCATCTATCTTATTATATTTTGAATAAATAAACTATCAATATTGTCCCTAAATCTTTTTAAAATAATAAAAATATTCTCTAATTTTATATCAGTAAAAATGTTTTCTTAATTATTTAAAAAATAAGAAACATATATTTTATCACGTGATAAATTTAACTAAAATATCTTTAGTTGAATATTTTTATCATATTTTTAAATATTTAAGAGATATTTTTATCATTAATAAAATTAAAAGGTTACTTTTATCAAACTTTTAGAAAGTTTAGAAACAATATCAATAATTTATTCATATTATATATTAGGGTAATAGAGTAATGATTTTGGAAATAAATGTGCATTTTGCATGTGTCTTTGTTATATATTATTTTCAAATTTTGGTGTCATCCTCGATATAATACACAAATTCCTTTTTTAAATAAAAATTATTTTTACTAAGTAAGAAGTAGAAGAGTTTTTATTAGATAAATAAAATTTAACTCTTTATTTATTATATTATGTTTTATATTAGTGATATAAATTTGAAGTTTTGAATTTAAAATTTAGTATTCAGAACCCAGTATTTAAGATTTTGAGTTTATTAGTATTTAGAATTCTAGATTCTTTCTGAACTCCCGTATGAATTCCGGTATAGTATTATACTTTTATATTCAAATAATACTTCTCGAACATAATCTAATTTTCTCATCGATTGCTATATATTTAGTGATTCATGCTTATGCAATTTTATTGTTAGCAATAATATTAACTCAAGGTTGCTTTATTTAGTATAAAAGATAACTACTCTTTTGATATTTAAAATTTAGGATAAAATCGTTTCGAACATTTGTTTTGCTATTAAAATCATTCTTAAGCTCAATAAGCTGTAGCTTAAATGGCATATGTTCTCTTCCTCTAGTAAAGTTCTCGGGTTCGAGCTTCTCTCCCCACATATCTTTGGTAAAAAAAAAAATCATTCTTTAAACTTAATTTATGTTTAAAATTATTCTTCTAGAATATACAGACAAAATGGGTCTTGTCCTTGCTAATAATGTTAAGAAAATTAAAATGTAAATTACATTTTATTTTTTAAAAGGGAGGGATTGGTAGATGCTCTAGATCCAAACCCGTCTGGCTTTCCTTGGGGATCTTTGGCATCAATTTCTTCCGAAATCAGGGATTGAGTGAAGATGGTTAATAGGAGTAAAAACTATTAAGAAAATTTTAGTAGCCAATATTAGGAAGATAATAGGAAGCTAATATTATTTTTCTTTCTTTTCTTTTTTCTTTTTATCATTTATTATTTCTTTAATTACACTCATTAACTCCCTATTAGTCTCCTAACATTGGTTCCATAGCTTTATTCAAAACTATTTCCTCTTTGTAGTTGGAATCTAGTGTTTGACTGGGCTTCCAGGCGAACTAATGCAATTGCTGCAGTAGGATATCTATCTATGTAAAATCCCCATCTTAGCTTTCTAACGAAACTAGAACCGTATCATTTGGAGCTCCGTAGCTCAAGCTATTTCCACTTTAATATAGAAAGGTCATGGTGGAAGATTTTGTTTTTAACAGAAAACAGGAAATAAATTCTACAGAGTTTGCAGAGTAAAATCTCAAAAGTTGCCAGAACAAAAGTTTGCTTATTAGCTGAGGCGAAGCCAAAGCAAAAATAAAAAATTTCGCGGTCGTGAGTTTTTCGCGAACTTTTGTGGCAAATTACCAAAATGCCCCCGGAGGCCCGGTTTTCGGAAATTCGCGAAACTGGTCTCTGTGGATAGAGAATCTTCCCCACAACAAGGAACAAGAGTAATAAAGTAGAATTAGTTATCCTAGGATAGTTTTACTAAGTTTTCCTTAGCCGGTTTAACGGTTCGTTTTTAACGGTCCGTAAAAATCGGTACGGTCGGAAATGATCGGTTTTCGACAGAATCTTCATCCGATCATCATCAAATTTTTATCTAAGCCTGGAGACACATATTTAAAGTATGTCCTACCTTAGAATTGATCAAACCACTTGGTTTCAGTAATTCTTTTATTCCTTGAACTGGAAGTGATTAAACCGTCTATACTTAGTAATTACCTTCCTAATTACCTAGAGATAAAATAATTTGATGATTATCCCCAATGCCACATCACATGGCCGGTCCTATCTCTTAGGAATATCATCATTGCTTTGTGACTAAATACAATTTACCATGTGGTTAAATTAGGAGGTAATTATCCAAAACTAATTCATTTTCTTTTAATCCAAAAACTAGGAATTATCCCTTAGAATTTTGAGATAAGCTCTAACTTTCTTTGCCACTAGAATTCGGACATCTCACTCCCTTCCACATTCAATTAACCAAGTGTTAAAATAGTTTGAGATTATCCAAAGAGTTTGAGATAAAAACCAATAAAACTTCCCCAAATTACCCTTACTAATTCAGTTACTTTAGGTAAATTATCTAAGGCTTTTTGCTTCATATTTTTGATCATTTCACACACCAAAAATACAAGTCTCATACCTTTAAAGAACCTCCAAACTCCAGCCAAGAAAGAACCGTGGCAAACACCCAAAGTTTGAAGAAAATCCAAGCCAAAATCAAGGTGATTTAGCTTCTAAATTCCTTGACCTCTTGCTAGTTTCTTTCTCTTCTCATTTCATCATTTCTATCACTTTGTTTAACATCTTTTAGTGGCTGAAATCATGTCTCAAAAAAATGAGAAGCTACTCATTTCTTTCTTCAAAAATCTCTTTGAGAAACTAAGAACTTTACCATGGAAACTCCACTTTTTACATGGTGAATCCAAGCTCAAGGAGACAAAATCTTTCTTTGCTCCTTGAAGAAGATTTCGGCCAGTAGCTTGATGATGATGATGATGATGATCTTTTTGTTATGTTTTAGGTGCTCTTGGTGGTGATTAATCTCTACAAGATTCCATAGAAATCAAAGCTCACAAAGGGTAAGGGGTTAGGACTTTAGTTTAGAAGCCATGGATGATTGATTACTCCCTTGAATGTCTCATAAATATGGATGAAGCTTGGCTGTAATTTTTATGTTCTTGATGCATTTGTGGCATTTTTATGCATGATCTATGTGCTATGGTCTAAGATCTTATGTTACTTGATCTTTAAGCTTCTAAATCTAGCTTGTTTGTAATTTTGTGAAGCTCCCAAGACTTTTGATGATGCTGGCCGAAAGGTTCCAGCAATGAAACATGAATGTTTTGGTCCTTACAAGCTTAAGAGAAATTGCTAAAAAGAGATTTAAGTGTATGGTTAAAGTGTAAAACAAGTTAGTAAATTTTTAGTGGTAAAAAGACTTGTTTAGTAAATTTTAAAAGAATTTCCAGCAAAAGGCAAGTGGCTGGCCAAATGGAAGGCTAGAATTTAAAAGTGATTTTGTGTGTAATAAGATTAAAAGAATCATGGTAAAAGAGTTAAAGTGTATTAGTAAAAGATATAGTAAAAATTGGTAAGTTTTGGACTAATAAAACATTGAAATTCTTACCTAAGTTTTAGGGTGTAGTTTCGGCCAAGGAGTAAAGCCCAAGAAACAAATAAGTTTTGATTGCTTAAATCTAAAAGATTTGAAGTAAAAAGAACCAAGTTTCACTAGATAGTAATTTGGTAACTTTGGTAAGTTTTAGCAACTAAAAGAATGGTAAAAATTGGTAAATAACTATTAATTTTAAAACTATGGTAAAAATATTATTGAAATGGTAAAAATATAATTTTAATATGATAAAAGTGATTATAGATGGTAAAAAGAAGTTAAAAATAAAATTTAGACGTTTTGGGGCGAAAACCGAATTATTAGTAAAAGAGGGGTCAAATTGTAATTAAGGCAAAGTTTGGAGTTAAAACTGTAAATATAATTAAGTTATGGGATGAGTCTTGATATTATAAACTTTAGGGTCTGAAAACGACATATTAAATTAAATGTGGGTCAAAATGTAATTATAGAAAGTTAACTTGATAAATAATGTAAAACTAGTAACTTAGTCAAACTGGTGAGTATACAACTTAGTAAAGGATTAACCATTATAACCTTAATAAAAGTTATATTTTGTCTAAGAATAGTAATAAATTACATTTAAATCCGAGAAAATGTGTACTGTACTAAGTGTTAATATAACCAAGGATAAAATAGTAATTTCACTTTAAGAGAAAGGTAAGTATAAGAATGACTAAGACACCATAATGCAAGGTGAGAGAATAATGGATGACAAAAGAGAATCCCCATAAGGATAAT
>JASCZI010060607.1:2241-13067 GCA_036250425.1 Stylosanthes scabra | reverse complement strand
GTGTGGATCAGGTTGTAAAGTATATATATATATATATATATATATATATATATATATATATATGAGTCTAAGATACTTTGTTGATGTATGATTCTTCCGATAATTTGTGTTAATATGATTAATATGAATATTACGTGATGCAATTATGTCTCGCTTTTCGATATCGATTACTAATGACATTTAAATAGTTCACGGTGACTGACGACATGCTTATAAAATAATAAATAATATATAAAATTAGGGTCAAGAGTCGTAACAACCCAGCTCTTAGCATTTGTCATGACGTGCTAAAAGTTGGGATGTTACAATCTACTTGTGTTTTTCTTTCTCCTACTTTCTTTTGGTGTTCGTGTTATGCTATGCTTACATGGCATCCCGAGATACAAAGAATGACTAAGCTTGGTTGAGACAAAGAACAGAAGCGTGTCAAGGGCGTGTTAAATGAGCGGTAGCGGTTGAGACTAGTAGTGAGGATGGTATTTATGTGAAAAGCACATCTGCATGGTTTGAGTGACTGAGAATGGTACAAATAAAAAAGATGAAGAGGGTCGATATACTGCGATGTAGAGCTCGCAGTGGCAAAGGCGTAGGGGTTGTCTGTATTTGATTACAATGTGGTTATAATACGTAGCGGAAGTAATAAACTAATCCTAATTGATCTATTTTGTGTTTAAAATTTTATCCAAACAATATAGATCATATACAACTACCTAAATAGTAAAGAGAAATTTTATCCTTCGAACCTACGAAAGTGCACTGAGGCTAATCCTTGCTATCAACTTTTTGATTAATAAAAGTAATTGAGAAACCTTTTGCAACTCTTTGCAACAAATTTTTCACCAAAAATCAAGTTTGTATATTTGTGTATGTGGAGGTAAAGAAGTAACATATTAGTGATGGTTTCACTAATGATATATATACACATATATATGAGGTTGTTTGTTATTTCAAATTTAAATCATATTTCAAATTGAAATCTTATTTTATTTCAAAATTGAATCTTGTTTCTAATTAAATTAACTCTTATGAATCAAATCATAAATCAATTTGAAATACATTCAGCTAGGATCTTATCCAAAGTTTAAATTCAAATTTTGAAATTTATTATAGAATAACTAATTATTCTTTTTTTTTCTCGATAAGTTTTCATCTCACAAAAAACCCAAAAACAGGGAGTGAGAAGGTTCAGTTCAATATAAGAAGACATAAATAATCAAAACGACAAAGATTTTAAAACAAACAAATAAAAATTACACAAAACACCCAATCAATCTATGAATATGCACTCATCCATGCTTTCTCATATCCTTTTCTATCTTGCGTACTCATTGTGTACTCAACAACACAAAATCACGACTCCAAACATCCTTAAGCACATTCAAAAAAATATTTCCTCCAAATATGTAAGATACCGTCTTTGTGCTTACCGCCTCAACCCCATCCCAATCGAATTCTAATTGAGATCCCCACCATCTTCCAACTGGCCAACTATCTATTATCTCTCTCTCTTTTTTTTTTCTTTTTCACATACTTCTTACCATCTCCGTTTTTCTAACGCCCCTTAACTCCCTAACATTTCAGAATACACATTTTATTTAGAGTTCAGTTTCACACCTGATTGTAGGATTCACTTGGAAGAGGCTAACATCACCCTTCTTCTACCTCGGCCCCTGCCTCCGCTTTTTATGTTTTTCGGCTTCCCTCCTATCGCGCCCATTCCTACTTCCTTGCCTCTGACTAGGTCTCTAACACGCCCGCTCGGGTGGGGATGCTTTCGTCGCTGTAGCTGAAAAGCACCTTATCCCTCGCGGGCTGCGTCGAGACGTTTTAAAAGAGTGTCACAGGGGTACAACCAAAATACCGAGTATGGGACTCGGGTCGTTCTGCTCAGGAAGCGAATGGGAAAGTTTATTTTTTATTGGGGTTTGGTTGCAGTTGAAGTTGTTTGAAAGCAGTTCGCAGTTGAAAGCGGTTAAAAGCAGTTGAAAGTAGTCGAAAGCAGTTGAATAACAATAATAATAAAAGAGTATCCCGGCCGTGGGTTGAAATACTGTGCATCCCTATCATTGCTGCTGTGTCCCGGATCGATTATACACCCCTTAGGAGGGACCTCTACACATCCTTGACTAACTAGCTGTGAAGCAACGGACCCACAATACCGAGTTCAAACTCACAAAGGTGCAGGTGTTACGTTGGAGTCAGCGATTCAGCCCACGACTCTCTAGAGAACCCGCTGTCACCGGTACAATCCTGCTGTCACTAGGACCTCTTGCGCTTATCTAAGCTGGCAATGGAGTCTATGATCTGACAATCCAGGGTTGACGAACTCTTTAGGGTCCCCGCTGTCATCGGGTCAATCCTGCTGTCACTAGGTCCTAATGCACTTGTGCCTGTTATCACCGTGGTGAACCACGTACTGTAAGGAACTTGCCACTATGCTAGCAGGGGTGTTTGTGGATAGCATTACAGGCTTAACCCCTTCCTTCCCCTCTGATCCGTTGGGGACTCGCAGCTAAGGTCATTTGCACATTTCACCCCAAAACCGAGACACTATGGGACTCTACTCACTAATTGCGGAAATCATAAAAGTATGAAAATAAATCGGCAGCATAACAGTATGTAAAATCGCAGTTTGCAGAAAAATAATGGACAGAATAATGGTAAAGTAATTTGGATAAAACTGAACAGTATGTAAAATCGCAGTTTGCAGAAAAATAAACGGACAGAATAACGGTAAAGTAATTTGATTAAAACTGAAGTTTGACAGAGTAACAGTAATATAAACAAACAAGTAATAAGAATAAAAAGTCTGGCTAGTGAATGGACAAGAAAACCTAAAATGGAACCCTAGAATCTAAGCTAAATGTGGAAGTGGGCTCCCTTAAAATGGTGGAAGGCTCCTCTATTTATAGATGCTGAAATCCCCTAATGCGTACGCATAGAAGTTTCATATGCGTACGCATTAGTGCCGAATCTCGCATTTGGGCGTGCCGCCCAAGGCTATGATGCGTACGCATGGCTCCTTGTAATGCGTACGCACAGGGTCCAGCAATGGCCTCCTAGGTCTTGTTGCGATCCTTTCGTTCCTTTCGCTCTTTCCGGCCATTTCCGCTCTAAACTTTGCCTGTTAAATCCTAAAACACTTAAGCACACATATCAAGGCATCGTGTGGAACGGGAAACAGTTCAAAACACAGTAAATGTTGGCCGAAATAGCAGATAATTACAATTACAGTCCTAAGGAACTACTAAGTGCAATTAGACCTATTTTGCTAGTGTTTAAGTGACGAAAGGGTGATAATTAATTAATTAATGCAGTGAAATAATCCGTCGGAACGGGTTTCATCAGTCTCTTAGGAACAAGTACGTTTGTCGCCATTATCGCATAAAAACAGGCCCCCTTTCTCGCATATTCTTCTCGTCTCAATCGCCTCTGTACGCCCATCTATTGTCTCCGGAACACAAGGTTCTGTTACCTCGCATTCGTTTTCGACCCTTACGGAATTAGGGTTTCTTGGTTCAGCAGCTCTTTTCACTACTTGTAAGTACCCTTCTTGACGTTCCTGATTTGCATTCATCTCACTATGTGAACCTTGACCCACCTCCAACTCACCGTGTACATGGATCCCATTACCACATGGTCCGAATCCGGGTGGGAACGGACATGAATACCCATTGGACTCACTAATCCCCTCATTAGACGGCCCAGTCGGTTTGCAATGACCTTCTTCCTCCTCATTCTCCTTTCGACCTTCACACCCTATTGGCCCAACAGCATCTGATAGATCTTCAATATTTTTTGGATCTTCTCTTTCATCCGATACTCTATTCCCTCTCATTAACTCATTGTCGGCGGCTCCACGCATGCGCATGCTCCGTTTCATACTCCCCAATCCTCGGATAGTGCAACCATCAATGAGACATTCTACTACAACGACTCTTTCATCATCATCATCCCCCCAGAACAACGTTTCAACTTCTTGACACTTAACTTCCCTGCCATGTATGGACGCCATGAATAAAGACAGTGAGTTCTCTACCACCGTTTCATCACATCCACTATCCTCAGGATGCACTTGTCTACTCAATATTTCACCTCTGAACTCCTTGACATACACATCAAACACTGTTCCTTCACATTTAATGGTAATCCATTCTTGAATTGGCTCCCATTGGAAGCAATCAACAAGAGTTCTTGCCATACTAAAGGACCTCCTATCTTCTGTTAGTTCATCCAGCCTTACCATTCTAGCATCTAATCCTTTTGCTATCTTTTCGAATGTATCCCCGCTCCACACGTGAATCAGCAAGCCTATCATCTCCATCCAAACTCTTCTTGAGAACGCCCATTTGAATCCCCAATACTCCCTTACTTTGTCAAACGTTGCCAAGAATATTTCATCAGACAAAGCCTTGTCCCTTAATTCAATCAAATCCATGGACATAATACACTTCCTAGGACCAAGGTCACGACATTCTATCTTTCCATACTGCTCCTTTAGTTTATCTAGTTGCTCCACCACCAAACCAAATTTGATGGGCTCGAACGACTCAGCAATAATACTCTTGTCTAGAAGTTCCTTTTGTTTTTCCGAAACCAGGACATCAACTTCTCTTCTTGGCTTCGCTTGCTCCACAACCACTGTTGACTTCAGCTCCTTTTCCACCTTTAGATTATCCTGCTTTGGTTGTTCGTTTGGCTCTTTCCTCACCCATTTCTTTGTTATGCCATTCCCTCCTTTGGCTCCGTTTCTTCGATATTGTGCTTCCTTCACTATCATTTCTTTTCCCGCAATGTAAGAGCCATGAAGTTTATCAATTGCTCTCGTCGCTCCTCCCTTAGAATCGTATCTAATAAACGCAAAGACACTCGTCTTCCCCATCCTTGGTTTTCTAGAGACAAACACGTCCACCATGTTTCCATGTAGTCCAAACTCTCGGTACAAGAATCTCTTTGAGATATGCCCCGATAGGTTATCCACAAAGATCGAATGGTTCTCACGTTCAATCACGTTCCATTTATCATCCCCTTCTTCGTTACTGATTCTCTGTTCTCCTCTTCTCATTTTTCGTTGGATTTGCCAACCCAGAGCTTCCTTTGCTTCGCTGGTGCAATGTCTAGGGGTACCTGCGACAATGTCTCTCCACGACTGCCCTAAGTTCCCTTTCCCACCCCTCCATGCACCTGGTACAACCCCCCAAAATTTCTCCCCCTTATCACTTTCGCCAGCGTAGCTGGTTCCCTGACAGTGTTTCTCCCTCACGCTTACACCCTTGCTCATTCCAGCCAAGTTAGAAACCTTAGCAGAGCCCCTCATCCAACTATGCATACCTTTTTTTATTCATTCACTAATAATAAGCCAAGGATCGAATAAATAATTATTCTTAACCATCATTTAATATTTTTAATTATCATATTATTATTATTCTTGGTGCTAGCAAAGAATATAATAATATTCTATTTGAATTATTTATTTGATAAATCAAAATAATAATTAAATAATTTTTAAGCAAACATAAGAACGTTAGTGTAAGACATCATAGGTTTAACACTAAGTGGATAATAAATTAGTCATACTAGATTAACTATCACCAAGTTTAAGGTTCAATGGAGAAGTTTAACTATCACCAAGTTCAAGGTACTTGATCAACCATTTACAATCTTGAGTCTTTAATTCTAACACCTCACGATATCCCACGATATCCCACTCCACTCGAAGCAATCCCAACTTCAATAATTTTCCTTGAGTGTTTATCTTATCGACTATAGTGTTTATATCTCTCGAATCAACAATAAGAGAACCAATTTCTTATCTTACAAATGAAATAAAACAGAATTTTAGTAACTCACAAACAAGAGTAATTGATTACAAATTAAGCACTATGAACCAAATATCAATTATCTCTCAAATTAGTGTATAAAACACTTTGAAATTGAATGTATATAAGCAAGAAGGTTTAGAGCAAGTGTTGTATTTTGAAATAAGCTCAAAACCATCTATTTATAGATCCCCAAAGGCATTGGAATGTTGAGGAATAGTTAAGGTTGAGCTAAATTATCAAAAGTAGCCGTTATGAGTGTTTTCAGCGTCAGGTAGTTGATTATATTATCAAACAATCGATTACCAACTAGCCGTAATCAATTGTTACTATACAGTAATCGATTGTTTTGTGCATACAATCCATTACTTAATGCTGACAATAAATTATATGTAGGTTTCAAGCCCATAATCGATTTTCAGCTTAGACAATCGATTACTTGAGAGTTTTATACTTTAAAGACGTTTCAAACACATAAGAATTAATATAAAACACTTTTTAATTGATTCCTATCTTAATATAGCATTAAAAGTAAGTTTTAAGCCATATACGACTTTTGTATGGCTATTATTTTCTTTAAATATATTTATAAAACATTTTCTAAATGTGTGAGAGAGAAAGATATCTAGCTTTGGTTCTTGACAAAATGTTACCTAAGTCCTAAGACTTCTTAAACGTTTTCAAACTTTGTGGAGCGTTTTTCTTGTCGTTGTTATTTTGCTTTCAAAGCGAATTCTCAAATCTTTTGATGGTTGTCATTTATCAAAATTTAAACAAAAACCTTTACATATATTGTAACATGGTTTACACTACATATTAATCTTCATCCAATGAAGACCAAAATATATATATATATATATATATATATATATATATATATATTTCTATCCGAATTATTAATGTTCGTTTTAATAATTCTATTATCAAGAATATTTTAGATTAAATTATAATTGCTTTATCTCTCAATATTATATAATAAAGTACTTTAGAAATAGAAGTAAATACAAATAATAGATAATTATTAGCAACATGACAACAATACAATAGTCCTAATTAAACAAAAAATCTTAAACTAAAAGAAAATTAGATTTAGAATTTTTCTAAACTAAAATTACGAATATAATCGTTTAAATATATTAAATATCTAAAAAACCAAATTAAATTATATATACATATAGATGGGGCTAGGCTGGGCACCCGTTACCCATATGTGCCATGCACACTCAATCGTCGAAAAATCCCACCTCCTTTAGGATGAGACATGTCAAATTGTCATCCCTAGGAAGGACAAATATGGCTGAAGTTGAAAACAAGACAATCCTGGAAGTTTGAATTGAAAAGAAGATAAAGGGGTTAGGGTTCTAGAATTTCATTTTTTTTAAGTTTTAATAAAAATAAATTCTTATTTTAAATGTGCGGGACCATTTTAAATGTAAATTGAATATTTAGAGACGATGTTTAATAGTAAAAAACTTTAAAAATGATTTTGATTTTTTGCCTCAAGTCTTAGAGACCAAAATAATACTTATCCATTAATATAACATTTATAATTATAATCATGCTATGTAACCAATAAAAATTCAACCAACATTAACCAAGAACTTAAATGTGATGTTTTATTTCTTAAGGTTTCGGATGTTCTGTTTCTAAAAAAATATAAAGTTGGCTGAGGTTGCTTTAGGTTTCGGATGTTCTATGGCTTTCATTGTGGATGTTCTATAAACAGTAATTTCAAATATTTTATTTTTTATTAACTAATTTATTAGTTAGAAAATTATTGGTTACCTATACTTATAATTATAATTATATATTTGTTACGTTTATTATGATCTAATTATTTCAACGCTAATTATAAAAACGCAATGCGGTAACTTTAAATTATTTTAGACTAATTTTGTTTTATTAGTTTCTTTTATTTATTGTTGTGTTTATTTTTTTTTTCCAAATAGTATCTCCTAACCTAATGAATCAATGTCCTTTTAAGTGTTGGTAAAATAATTAATCCCTCACTTTATTATCAATGATTTTATGAACTTTCTCTTTTTTTTTCGTTAACACCAATTTTTTATTTTAGAGGATCTAAATTCCAACATGATAGATTAAGAATGAGTTCGTCACAGATCTATTATTAAATTACCATTTATATAAGAAAAGCATTCACATTTTCGAGACTTATTTAAAAGAAAAAAAATTAATTAACCAATTGAGTAACTCAAATCAGTTTGTGTTTAGTTTTTAGTTATTATTTGGTGAACTTAGCAGGTGTCGATGATCTTGTGGTCGGGCTGAAGATGGGCTACACACATATTATATGCCAAAAAATAATAATAAAAGGCGTGTTGTATGTTTCATTTAATTTGATGTATGGATCCAAATAATTGAGCTTTTCCTTGCAAGAATTCAATTTGTATGGTCCTACTACTCCCGCACGGGTGGTGGAAAGAAATCATATCTTAATAAACAAGGAATTTAAATCCAGTATGTGTTGGTCCAGTTCATTATTAATTCTGTTAACTAAGTATTAAAACTCAATTTAGATTGATCTAGTGATTAGTTTATTAGTCTGCTTAAATAAATTTTGGGGTTTGAATCTCACCTTGTTCATCCAGTAATCTATTGGTCACGACAAACTCTTAAATGAAGCTCAAATCCATGAATGATTAATCTACAGCCTATCGAGTTGAGAGATACCTTGAGAAAAAAAATTAAATATTAGAAATTCAAATTTTAAGAACTCATTAATATCAAAATTTTAAATAAAACTTAAATTCACATAATTAATCGTAAGCAAGTTAAAATAGAAAATACTGTGAGAAAAAACCAAAATTAAATAATATCCATATATTACCATTTCAATTTAAAAAACTAATTATAATAATATTTGGTTAATGGCTATAAACTAAAAAATGTACACGCTATACACGGTTCAGTGAGGGAAAAACTATGGATTTTTAATCAGATGAGAGATAAAGAAAAAGTATGTGTAATCAATAATTTTGTAATTAATAACTCAACTACTAAAAAATAGAACATTCGAAACCATTATTTATAGAACATTCATAATGGAAGCTATAGAACATCCGAAACCTAAAGCAACCTCAGTCAACTTTATATTTTTGTTTAGAAATAGAAAATCCGAAACCTAGAAATAGAACATCCGAAATCTAAAGAAATAGAACATCCAATTTAAATTATTAATTGATGTTGGTTGAATTTTTATTGGTTACCTAACATGGTTGATAAATAAATTCAAAATGTATCCATATGCATTGCACACGGAAAACAAATTTCTAATTTCACACATTCTTACTTATCTTACGATATAATAAGGGTGATTTTTGTTACTTATTTTGTCTGCAAACGATATAAGTGCTAAAAGAGGAAACTTGTTAATGGTTATAAACTTAAACAATCATGCTATGTGCATAAAAAAAATTATCTACTAAATATATTATATTATATAAATTATTATTAAAATATAAAATACACAATATAAATTTGTGAAATAATACATATATTAATACATAAATATATAATAATGTCTTAATTTAAGAGTTAAATATTAGATCGGTCCCTCAAATTTGGGGTTATGATCAAATTGGTCCTCGAAATTCAATGACATTAAATTAGTCCCTCACTTTACGGATATGAACTCATATTGGCCCTTTTAAGGTTGTTCGTAAAAAAAATGTTGATATAATCGTTAATTATCCACACTTGACTATAATAAAACAAGGTCGTGATCTGTTCGCACCAATACAGTACCAAGATGACGTGCTTTAAGAGAGAAAGAAGTTAGAATTTATCCTTCAATGTGTTATATGTGAGATATATTTTAACTTCATTCACCCTCAAACGACATTATTCTGGTATTGTATTGGCATGAACAGATCACGACATGGCTATATTAGAGTCCAACACAGACACTTAATGATTATATCAACATTTTTTTAATGAAAATTTATAAAAAGGCCAACTTGAGTCACAACCATAAAAGTGAATGATCAATCTGATGCCATTTAAATTTCGAGGACTAATTTGATTGAAGCCCCAAATTTCAGGAGTCAATTTAATATTTAACTCCTTAATTTAATATCTAATTCCGAGTTCGAACCTTGAGTGCGATATATATATACAAGAGAATATCGTCACGTCAAACTTCTCGAAAGAAATATTCAATGAGGAGTAAGAAATTAATTCAAGTCTATTGAACCTATGATATCCTCAAAAAGAAAAAGGTGATCATCCATAAAAATGAATTAAACCTAATAACTTCATTTTTCTTCCACTTTCTCTTATTATTATATATAATTTTTTATCGACTATTTTTTGGTTTTTTTTGGGTGTCTTATCGACGGTTTATTTAATTAGTTCAGTTTTGGACCAGATATAGATATACACCGATACTAATTATTAGTTTGTTTAGGACCATCATATCATTCATGCATATGTATATACTCACACGGCCACAGCATTACACTAAATTCGCTTGCCATGTCTAGAGCCGACAAACCAAGTCACCACTGGCGAATTAATTTTTCGGATCACTTCTAAATAGAGAAATCTTGGTAGCTAATATTAGAGAAATAATAGAAAGCTAATATTATCTTTTTTATTTTTCTCTTTTTCTTTTTACCACCCATTATTTCTCTAATTACACTCATCGGTTCGGTATTAAGCCTCTTGTCAGGTATCAGAGTAACCGGAGCAGAGTAACACAACTAAAATTTAAGGTCGAAGAATATATGGAGCTGAGCACAATAATTTTAACTATGAACAATTTTGGGAATACTTTGACTAAGTGGATAAGTTACAAGCCTTTAATTATAATACACTCTAATTAAATATACACTCAATTTGTATTTTCTCTCATGCACTCATACTTCTACACCTCACCATACACCTCACTCACTTCCTATTATACACTCACTCACATACACCTCACCTTACACTAGCACTCATACTTCTCTTTCACTCACTCCTAACACTTTCTTTTTCTCACTCCAC
>JASCZI010060606.1:54707-73259 GCA_036250425.1 Stylosanthes scabra | reverse complement strand
AATCTAGCCCCCCCCCCCCCCCCCTTTTCTTTCTCTCTCTCATTGCATTTTCTGACCCAACTTAACCAGGCATTTTTACTGTTTAGTAACTGATTGTTTGCTATCAGTTAAATATTATGATTTTTTTTGTTGAGTTTGTATAGGTCTGTTTGTTAGCATATTATATATCATCTAATAGGCTTTTTCATTCTCAATCTAGTAAGTTGCTCTATTTGATGAGAGGTCGATCACTCTAAATATGTAATTAACATATAATGCTTGCAAAATACCTTGAATTGTCATGGGCACTTAGGTAGAGATATAATATAATAAAGTAATTCACATTCCTTTATTAATGATATGAACCTCGCAAGAACTGCACCATAAAACTTGGCTATTGCACTTGTATATTGTAGAATGTAGTGCCTACGGCCTTGTAATGGGCTCATTGACTGTGTCCTAGGTGATGTGGGACCTTAACACCTCTCCCTAGGATATAATGATGGATATTAAAAGTGTAAGTGTGAAATTTGCAAGACTAGACTAAACCCAATCCATTCTTGTATATACACATTACCCTTCAAATGTAATTGAAAGCTATCATTGTCTGTGTTCATTTCTAGGAAACGTATTATGAACTAAAAAAAATGAATAGTAGCAACAATCAACCAACACAATAGATTTGTTTTTGGAGTTATTGAAGAGCAATTGGTAGCAACTTAATTATTCTTACTGAGTAATTATTTGTACCAATAAGTGTTTTTGTTATACTATGAAGCTGGCTCATATTTGCTTTGAACTAGTAAACCAAACTAAGGAGTGGTCAACACACATGCCGACCATTCTTGAGTTAATAGTATCAATTTTAAATAAAGAATGGAACTTCTCATGGATCACAAAAGTGATCTTTTGTGGCATGTAGGTTTCTGTTTCTGGATCCTTGCTGAGCAGAGCAGACAGTAGAAATTATGTTTCTTCTTATGTGGTTTATGGGGAGAGCCTGTGGGGTGCTTGTTTTATGTTTCTTTATCATGGTTTTCTTATCTCAATGTCTGTATTTCAGATGTCAAAGGAAGCATGTTTTGTTATTTTATTGCACACAGGTATAGAATTAGTTTATGGCTGTAGCTGGCAGTTTGAAGGCTCTAAATTTTCAGGTTAATACTAGAGAAGCTTTGTGGAATTCTTTGGAGGAAGAAATGCTACCTTCATTCTCTGCAGCTAAGTCTAATTGGTTGGAATTGCAATCAAAGCTTATATCCAAAAAGAACAGTCAATCAAATGTTTGTGTTGCAGGAGGTATGTAGAATTTCATCAAAAGTTGACAATTGAATTATTTCCTCAATTTATCTTTTGTATTGGTTTTGAATGTTTTTCCCTTTTCCTGTATATTCTTAAACCATGGTTTTTGGAGGCAAGAAATAATATTTTCTGTTGTAGATTTGGCATGATAGTCATGATAACAATCAAGCCCTATCTCGTGGAAATAACATGTCAAAATTATTACATAAATTTTATTATCCTATTGCTTAGCTCCTATTGTGGAACAATAGGGACAGATTTTAGCAAAGTTATTCATGGCATTCATTTTGGGAACTGTACATATTAATTTATAACTGACAAGCTTTCACTGGAAATTAATAACAGTAGAGATCTAGATGGCCTTGGAACTTCCTTCGCATAGTTGTGTCACATGAAATTTGTGAAATGTGTGTCTGTGTGTGTATGTGTGTGTGAGAATATCAGTAGAGAGTTAGAATAAGATGCTTACTGTTTTTCTTTCCCCTTGTCTTGCTGTTGGTGCATGGTTTATCCACCACACCCATCTGTAGAGGCTGTGAAGGTGAATATTGAATTCAAAAACCCTCTGCAAATCTCGATTCCTGTATCTGGCGTTGCACTAATTTGCAAGCATTCTGGTAGTACTGATGAAGCTAGACCAGGCAAGCTAGAGTTTCTGTCTATTTTGCCTTTCTGTTATTCGTTTCTTTCTTTATTTTTGTTTTCAGAAATATTTATTCATTTATTTTCAATGTTGTGGTTTTTTCGTCTATCTAATAAGACCAATAGGTCTATGAAAAATTTTGTGATTGACTTTTATAGGTCTTTAAGGGAATTAAAAAACAAATACTAAGTCCGTCCTTGAGAAAAAGATATGAAGTCCCTGAAAAATTGCAATGGTGGATTTAGAGGTCCCTAACGGAATGAGATGGAAGATTGAGAAGGATGAATTATGTCCTGTGTTGCAATTTTCTAGGGACCTCTAAGTCTAGCATTTCAATTCTTAAATGACTTAGTTAATACTTCCCAACCCCTCCCCTCGTGGACCTGTAAATTTATCACAATTTTTTCAAGAACTTACTTGGTGCTTTATTTTCTTTAAGAATCTCAATTCTCAAGTCAATTGAAAAATTCTTCAGAGACCTACTTGTCCTTTTACTCTTTTCTCTCTCTCTCTCTCTCTCTCTCTCTCTCTCTCATATTGATAATTGTTTATCATGGAAATGACAGCTGAAAACCAGTCAAACATGGAGACAGATAATGAGATTGATCACTTTAGGAGTATGAGCTCAGAGAATACCTCATTTTCAGTATCAGAGGTTGATTTCTCACTAGGAGCTGGTGAAACAACCATGGTGCGGTTTGTATCATTCAGAACCAATCATGTTATTTATTTTTAATGTATCATCATCACCACAAAAGTATGGAAATTGAGCTGCATTGTGGATAATCTTGAATTTCCGCATCTTCATCTTAATTTTGACTAGATATATGCAAATTGAACTGCAATGTCAAATATTCTAATTTTGTGCGCATCAAATTTTCTCATGATCATTTGTCAGGAAATTAGGTTAGGAATGTTCTTGTTCTTTTAATTTTTTTTAATAGAAAAAAAAAGCAATTTAATGAGGGAGAAAGAATGTTTCACCTAATAACCTGGCCACAATTTCCTGGACAGAAAGCTCTCCACATTCAGCTGTATTATAACTTCTAACAACACATGGTTCCCAATTGCATTTTAAATAAAGGAAAGATACTTTCAATTAATGACTTGTTTTCCTTGTAAAAGAAGGACATTAAAGCAATTTGCTTGATGCATATTTTCTGTGTTCTAAATTTGTTAGCATAGATAGTAAATGTTTTTGCTTCATCCTATTACCCTATCTTCATATACATTTTGATTTTTTAGTGGTTCTTAGTAATTGCTTTGTTATTGGATTTGAGAACTTTCACATAGCTGGTTGTTAAGTTCCTGGAGGTTAATGTAGGTCAATCATGTGGCTGGCCTGTGAAGCAGGGATGACGATCCAGTTGTGAACAGTTTTGCTTTGTTTGGATTTTGAATAGAATAAAAATAAAATATTTAATCTAAGATGATATTTCATTAAATATTTTTTAATTTATTTTACACAAACGATATTACATATTAGATATTTTAATTTAATTTGCACAAATGACATTCCATATATAGTTCATGAAAAGTAAATGTTTCTGGTGGCCCAATATCATTTTTTAATGTTTCTTATTTTTTCCCTTAATTTTCTTTCTCAAATATATTTTTATACGTTAAGTTGTGAAGTTTGTAAAATCGATATTTTCAAAATCCTGTTTACCAGGTTCAACTATCAGTTACTCCCAGCGTAGAAGGTACTCTTTCAATTCTTGGTGTCAGATGGAAACTGTCAGGCGCTATCATTGGCTTTCATGATTTTGAGTCAAGTCACCCCAAGAAGAATATTGTGAAAGGAAGAAGGAAAACAAATTACTCACCTAATGACATGTTTAAATTTATGGTTATTAAGGTGCATATTGTTGTCCTATCCTTTTTCACTATTGAATTTTTTCCAAATGAATGTTGTATCCTCCTATCCTATATCGTTTGTAGTCTTTTTATTTAGACCGAACCAACTTTGTTTCTCTCCTAAAATCCCAGAGCATTCCGAAGCTTCAAGGTTCTGTTAGTCATTTACCTGGAAAGGCATATGCTGGAGATTTACGGCAACTTGTATTGGAGTTGAGTAACCCATCAGATTTTCCTGTTAAGGTACCATTTTTGGATATCATTTCCGGGATTTGCATATCAATTCATTTGGGTATTGTGATTTACCTTTGTAAGAGGCAACTGTTACTGACTAGTGTGCTGTAATTATTTGTTGTGGGGTTATTTATATTGTGCCTGTTGCAGACTTAGCATTATACTTCTCTTTCTGGTTTTTTCTTGCATGCTATTTTTCTATATGCTTTATTTATTCGGGGTTTTGGCAGAATCTGAAGATGAAGATAAGTCATCCTAGATTTTTAACTATTGGGAATCCAGAACATATAAATTCAGAATTTCCTGCTTGCTTAACAAAGAAAATAGATTCAGTGAATAATGATGCACAAGCTAATCCTGGTATCATGTCTGACACTGTTTTTATGTTTCCAGAGGTCAGTATTGAATCTTTTACATGCACGTTATAGATTTTCACTTTTGAATTAGCATCCTTCAACTTGGTCTCATGTATTACACTTCATATCAGGATACTTCAATACAAGGTGAAAATCCCTTCTTGTGGCCTCTCTGGTTTAGGGCTGCTTTTCCAGGAGACATTTCTCTTTGCATGAGCATATATTATGAGATCGGAGATTTATCAAGTGTCATCAGATATCGCACACTTCGTTTGCATTACAATGTGCAAGTTAGTATTGAAACTTGTTTATATAATATTCTTCAGTCATGCTACATTTCAACAGTCGGGTAAAAAATTGTTTCATATTCACCATTTTTAGACCTAATTTTATTCTTAACTGACAAAATTTGTTAATCATAGGTATTACCATCATTGGATGTCTCATTCCAAATCAGTCCTTCTCGGATGAGAATGCAAGAATTCCTTGTTCGATTAGATGTTGTTAACAAAACAAGTTCAGAGAGTTTCCAAGTTTGCCAGTTATCCTCTGTTGGGAAACACTGGGAAGTTTCTTTACTTCAACCACCTGATACTACTTTTCCTTCTCAATCATTAATGGCTGGTCAAGCAATATCATGCTTTTTCACGCTACAGGTTTGAGTTCTCATTTATGATGTGTTCTATTTTGTAGTATTTTCTCGCTATGGCAGATAGGTTTCATTTGAATGGTTATTGGTTCTGTAAAGATAGATATATAATTACTTTAGTTAATGTAAATATGTTTTGTTACCGATGGCAATATGACATAATAGTAATACAGGTAACTGAGTCCAAGTAAAGGTTGGCTACTTGCTTGAAATAAAAGGTTGCAGTATGAAATGCTTAAGTAAAATAAAAGAATGATCTATGAGAAGCATTCAAGGACGGGTGCATGATAATATTATGACATACTCTAATGTTTTCATATTTGAGCTTGAATGCTTTCTTGACCTGCTTTTATCTGATAAACCATTTAGTATCAATCCATTGAATTTGGATCATCTGAAGTGAAAGGATTTGTAAAGTAACAAAGTGAGTCCTTAATCACCCTTGAATTTGTAACTTCAATCACTTATGAGCCCCACTATCTTAAATCAATGATGATTAAATACTTACTTTCTCACTTTACTAATCTCCCCACGTTAGAGGATCTTGATCCCTATCTATTATATGCTCAATGTGTATTTCTTTTGTTTGAGATATCCTGGCTACTTAGTGTGTATGACACACAAATATGATTATTGTTGACTGAATTAAGCTATTGTTTGCCATCAGAATTCAAGATTATTAACATCTGAGGCCAATGAATCTGCCATGCATGTCAGAAGTGATTTAAGTTTGGTTCCCCAAAGCAGTGATAATTTGGTTTTCAATATAAATAGTGCACCTTTGATCAATTTCCATCATTTTGAAAGATTGCAGCAGGAATTTCCAAACGAGGTAGACATTTATTTATTCATTTTAGTGCCACTATGCTGTATATTTTATTGTCTTTGGAATTTTATGTCACGACCATATCATTTATGATTCAGTATTTTGATTTCTTACACTCTTAAATATATTCTCTCTTATAAGAACTTCACCCATTTGTAGGATCAGGGTGACTTAAATACTGTTGATTTTGTATTGATCTCCCGGTCACTGAAGAGTGACAACAATCGTGGGCTTTCTGATCCTCCTTGTGTTATGACTCATCATGCATGTCACTTCAGGTATGTTTCATTTCAAACATAATGCTTCTGATTTTGATTTTACAATTCACTTTTTTTTTCTTATTCATGTGTGTGCGTGTGTATTGGCTAGTGGGTTTATGTTGACATTTTTTCCCGTGTCTCCCGATGACAGTACTACTAGCACCGGCCCTATTTCATGGCTAGTGGATGGACCTCAAACGTTGCAACATGATTTCTCTGCCTCCTTTTGTGAAATAAATCTGAAGATGCATCTTTACAATTCATCTGGCGCTACTGCTATTGTGTGCATTGACACCTTAGATTCTGCAGGCAGTGGTGGTGTGGTTCAATCAGCAACTTTGGATATCCAAGCAGGTTGGCATGATGTCACACCAGTGAGTGAGCTCAAAGTCACATCAAATGCTGTTGAAACCAAACCTAAGAAGGCACTATCGCCGGACAGTGTCTCGCCATACATTTGGTCGGGTTCAAGCTCTACGAGTCTATGCCTTGAGCCTATGTCTTCTGTGGAAACTCCTCTTCAGATCTGTGTATTCTCTCCTGGTACGTATGACTTGTCGAGTTATTTCTTGAGTTGGAAACTTTCATCCAAAGGTCATGGAGATGGTGATGAAACGATACAGCAATCTGGCAAGTGCCAAGGGTATAAATACTATATTACTGTGCTCCAATCCAGTTGAGAAGCTGGTAAATTTTAGTTGTCCATTTAACCATTTGCTAGAATTTTAGATCTCATTTGTAACGGTGATCTGTGTATAAAAAAAGGTTACACTTCATGTATTATTAAGCGTCAATAGGAACAAGGAAGGATGTAAAGATTCAGAGGAAAAAGTGAAACTTTTTGTCCAAACAATAATGAGTGTGAATTAGAAAGTTTAGAACACGGAGTAATTATAAAAGATGTAGTGCCAAACTGCCAGTCGATAAAAATATCCAAACATCACAATTTCATTGATTGCTTTAGAATGTTATCTTAAATTTTCAAATTACCTTTTATTTAATCAAGACCCTATATGGTCGCCGATAGCAATAATCAGCAACAAGAGTTGCAATTGGGGGTGTGATGACATTTTTTTAAATCAAATAATGTTCTGGCTTTTTAATCTAGGCTATTAGTGTCGTCCATTGTTGCAGTCATTTTCCCATTGTTTCAAGATGATAGATTAACGCTCATTGTTGCAGTCATTTTTTATCTAGGAACAGAGGATAGATTAACGTCCATTGTTGCCATAAGTTAGTAGTTAGTACAGTTTAGGATCCATGCAAGTCATCTTTTTTAAAGGAAATCAAACTTTTATGCAGAATAAGATTTTGGCATATGTAAACATATGTTCTATACTATCGATTTATATATATTTACCAAATAATTAAGGGTATTAATCTTACTATTATCTATCATCCGTAGTTTTTACGAGCCGATGGCAATGATAGTTTTAATTATGTGTATCCTATCCAATTTTGTACTATTCAATGAACGTCAATTAATATAATTGAGAAACAAGTATTTTATTGAGTAAAAAGAGACAAGCATAATCCCTCCCACTAAACCGTAACTACTGAAAGTCTAAAACAAAAGCAAAGGTTGCATTCATAAACAGACTATTCATGAAAGCAAAGCAAAAAACCTGCGCGGCAGCACTGTATATATGTCCACACTCCGCATTAACGCCAACACTAACAACATTAGCTTAAACTAGACCACCGGCTGTCCCCATGCGTTTAGCTGCAACAGCACTTCAAACTATTGAAGAAAGATTAGGTGCAATATACCCCATTCTACTGTCTACAAAGTCAAGAACTTTTTTCTTTGCTGAATCAAGAGCAAGAGCTCGATCACATGCTTCAACTGTTTTACTGAGGACATCTTCTGGTAGAGGCTTGCCAGTTGTAGTCGATGCTGTAACCGAGACAACCATGATAATGTCCGAAGGCAACAGCCCTTCTAGATTAACAAGAGTAAGATCCATTTCATTTCCTATCTTCTTAACAACACGTGCATAATCAATCGGATGATGAACCAGTGACTCAAGTTCTGGAAATTTCAACCGATACTTGTCACGTATAAAATTGTGGATAATCACAATTTCATTCTCGATGTCAACTAACAGGGCAGTGCATTCCTCAATCAACTGGTATTCAGGATCATCTTCTAAAATTACTCCTTGAATTGACACTTGTGAACCCTTTTGAAGGGCTTCTTCCACTTTCTGCCATAATACAATAACAATCCTAGTTACAAGTCCATATCAATATACACTTGAACAAAAGCTTAGAAGAATCAAGAATGCAATGTCAACTATTGAAACCTAGCGATGTATTCCCCAATTCTGCTCAATTTCCACAGCTGCAGAATAACAGAAACTATTGAATACAAACTAACCTGCATAATATCAATGTATCTCTGGGTTTTCTGCAACTTGGAAACACAATCCAAGTCATCATAGTTGAGATTCTCTAGGTCAGCAAGGTCCCCATAGATATCTTCTTCCATATCTGCTGCATCAACCTCATTATCCTCCTGAAAGAAGAGACACCACATCGTTCATTAATCGTTAAATTTATATATATATAAAAATTACGCTAGATAGACAATTAAGAGAAAACAAATCGAAGATTATACTCACAGGAATTTCAGCCTCGTTATCAGAGAGGTCATCGAGGTCAGCAAGAAAAGAATCGGCAAGGGTAGCCTGCAACCAATTGAAAAAGGAAAAACCTAAATTTGCCATCTTAGTACTGTGATCAGAGACCAAAACAATTACGTTGATTCAGAAAAAAGGAACAGAAAAGAATGGAACAAACCATTGTGGTTGGAAGCAGCAACCACGACAGCCCAACGCAATACGGTGGTGAGAACAGTTCTGTTTTAGTAGGTTGAATTCTGTGTATCTTCCTTCAATGGAGAATTTGGCGTCTGGTTTTTAATAATAAGTTGTTGCTGTTCCCTCTGAGTCGAGAGTTTTCTTCGACGAGGGCTACTTTTAGGGTTCAGTTCTTACCGTCTTATTTGGCGTCTTATTTTAAATTTTTTTTATAATATTTAAGGTCAATAATATACTTGTTACGTTTTATATTTTATATTTTTTTTTACAAAACTTAAATTAATAAAAATGTTGTTGCTTTTTTTTATAATTGTTTTTAAGTTGCTAAATTTTTTTACAATCACAATATCATAATATCTTTGATTAACTCATAATATCTTTAATAAAAATACAAAATTTTTTAATTTATAATAAAATTTTCTTTTAATTTTTATTTTTTCTTACATTTTGAAAACATAATATTTTAAATTTTATATTTAAAATTCAAAAAATTTTTATGATAAAATTACTTTTAAATTTTTATATTTTTTTTTGTAAATCTAATAATTGAAAATTTTATTTTAAAATTAATAAATTTGATTTTTATATCAAAATACTATCTTATTTTTTTATATGGTCTTTCATTCAATGGTGTATTCATAAAATGCGCTAAGAT
Source organism: Stylosanthes scabra (assembly GCA_036250425.1). Taxonomy (NCBI): domain Eukaryota; kingdom Viridiplantae; phylum Streptophyta; class Magnoliopsida; order Fabales; family Fabaceae; genus Stylosanthes; species Stylosanthes scabra. Next base: position 63,676 of record JASCZI010060606.1, on the reverse strand, counting down.
GATGACACATGTCAATTAATTAGAAAATGAAAAATTTATGCTAAACTTTTTAAAAATTAGACACTTATCATGTATAGAGATTATCACTATTGGATCTTTATATAGTAGGATTAATCATTTCATAAAACTAATTGTTTTGAGTTATGGTTAGGAAAGTAATGCAGGTGAGAGTGAGTCATTTCTTCGTAAAGCCATAGAAGAACATGGTTAGGTTTGAATAGTGGAGAATGGAGACATTCGAGGAGAATGAGAGTAGCCTGATGGAGTCGCAGCAAGTAATGTTATTGCAATCTCAAGAGCGGTACGCGGTAGCGAAAATCATATCCAGGACCAGAAGAGTACCCGCAAATGGCAACCTAAGACAACTCAACTCATTCATATATATATATATAAAAGAATAATTCTATTTGCACGTATTAAAATTAGTCACCATAACATCAGTCATCATAAAATTAGCCACTATGTATAATATATATTGGAATATAAAATATATATGTAGTTTAACTCATTTTTAGTGTATATTTTGTATTTCAATGCGTACAATAATGGCTGATTTTGGTGTACATCTAGCATAATTCTCTATAAATATTAAATTTATTTATTATTTAATTCTTTGATACATACACATATTGTATAATAAAATAACAAAAATATAAGGGAGCCCATATATTATGACCAATAGGAAATCTATAAATTACGGATTATAACTCATATAAATTTTGGATATAACTTAATCATTAATATATGTTATAGATTATAACTCATATAAAGTTTAAATAATAACTTAAGAGTAATGTTACGGAATCAACACTAGGAGACTAATAAGGAGTCAATGAGTGTAATTAGAGAAATAATAGGTGGTAAAAGATGATAGAGAAAAAAAGTAAAAAACCTATTGGTCATTTATTGGCTAACAAATTATGTGCTCCCTAAACTTTTTCATAACTTAATTATTGGCTTCCTAATGAGCTTCCTAACATTGATACGGTAGCATTATTCGTAAAATAAACTTATTTACTCTAAAATAAATAAATTTCTTAATTGTTATTTTAATATGGGATGAAATTGTCTTTTTCTCTTTTATATTAAATAGGTTAAATTAAATATATAAGAATGTGTAGAGTTCAAAATGAAGAGGAGCACGTAGTTTTTGTATGTCTAACTTTTTTCTCACATCAAACAAACTCTGAATATAGTAATTGACGATGGCAACTTCTGCTTCTTCCCACGCCAAACCAGCCGCCGGCTACCTCCATCCCCACTCCACACTTCCCTCCGCCCCGTGTTTAACAGTTCCACCACCCTCTTACTCCAACTACCACTATCAACAACAAACGTTAACCGCCATCAACAACCCCCGGCCGCAGCGGCACTCCCCCCTCTCCACCTTCCTCTGCCGCTTCCTGGTGGCCATCGCAGCCGCCTTGGTCATAATGGCCATCATTTCTTTCGCGGTGAAGCACGCGCTGAAGCAACGCTACCCTGAAATCCGAGTGGTTTCGGCCTCCATTACCTCGCTGAAAACCACCAGGTACGACCTGACGGCGAATTGGCACGTGATGTTGATTGCGAAGAACCCTAACCAGAAGCTCAGCGTCTATTACGACGTAATTACCGCGGGAATAACGTACGGCAAGTTCGGGGTTCTGGATTCGAAACAGTGCATGCCGTTCGTGCAGGGGAGGCGGGCTCAGAACGCAGTGGGGCTTGGGTTCGAGGTGTATGACAAGTTTGTTGGAATGGAGGTGGCAAAGGAAATTGGCGAGAGAAAGGCAGGTGGTGGGTTTGTCCGATTTGGTTTGAGGTTGTCGGGATGGGTGAGATTCAAGAATGGTATTATCAAGTCTAGATATCATTTTTGGGAGAGAGTGTGTGACCCTCTCATCTTTCATTTCTCTCCCAAAAACGACACCACCGCCACTTTGATCAACCCTGTTACCTGCAACTAACTCAACAACAACGCCAATCACCACTTGCATTTTCATATATTCTAAATAAACACCTACAATACTATACGCTGAAATCTCAAGGCCAGTTTACTTCACTATATGAAATTATCAATTTAAGTCGTTAGATGACAATTTAGTTTAATATATCAAATATCTAGCGTTTTTTAACAAGCAACTAAACATGATGTTGACTGCATTTAAAGATTCTCGGTTTGTTATTTGCTTTATTCTCTACCAATTCTCTCATAATTTGTAATCTGTAATATTGCTGGGAATGTTATGAATATGAGGAAGGAAATTAAACGTAACATTATCATATCTGTCTCTCTAAGGTATTTTTTTATTTTCATGGCGGGAGAGATGGATTTGCTAAACTTTTGTTTTAAATAACTATAAACAAGTGTATTTATGAAATTCTTAATTAATTAAGTTTTCCTTTCTATGTTTAATGCAATATACAGACAACAAGTTCTTTAATTAAAATTACGTTTATGTGGCAAATTGCTAATGCGTGTTTAGAGCATCATAGTATTAGTTTTAAATTTATTTTGGGTCCCACAAGATGTCATATAAGTATTTGTGGGATCATATATGATTTGAGATAAATATGAGATTTATTGCTCTAATGCTTGATTTTAATTTAATATTAATTTAGGTCCCATGTAATACTATTTAATTAACCTACATTTAATGAGTTATACACATGGCACATCCTAATTGACATTTCTTTAAAGTGATACGGTATAAACTTAGTAATACCGGTATATTTTTTTTATTCCTTTCAATGCATAATTCAATATCAACTCAGTTCATTTATCGTTTCAATAAAAATTAATACCCAAAAAATATTTCATTAGAGATGCTGTTAGTTAATATAACACTTATTGTTTAATGATAAACCATTCCACCACGGATACTAAAAAGGGAAAAAATATCGCATTCATGTGTTTTTCTCCATCCACGTGGCTGCCTTAGGGGTGCATAAACTGTGTTGTTTCTGATCTGCTAAAGGCAAATTACATATGATTGAAGACTTGAATTGGGAGTTATAAAAGGAATCACACTTTAAGTTACACGAATGGCCAAAATTCATGTTAGTGTGTACGCTGCTTACTTACCGTGGTGGATCATCTACAATATCAACACATACTTAATAGAATAAATTTTAATTAATATTAGTAGTAAAATAATGGCTTGAATATGCAAACTTTTATGTCAACCTTCACCTACAATACTACTACAAAGTACAAACTTTAATCAGTTTTTTGGCTTATTTATTTTGGTCTAGAATAAAAAAATGTTTTGGCAATTTAGAGGTGAAGTTTGGGTTTAGGTTTTAGGCCCCATTTTGTTTTGGTCGAAGGTTAGGACCAATATGAAAAGGCAATCAGAATAGCAAGGTTGTGCTGGTTGGGTGGGCTCCTTAATGGGCCTAGATGAAGATTGATAACCCCCATTGTCTGCTATTGTGACACGTGGCAATATGCTTAGAAATAAATTCATAATAAAGTCGGTGGCTTATTACGAATGTGCCCATGAGTTCTGTAACGTTTCTTTTCTGAGTAAAATATGCAGACGAAGATGTCTATTCTGATGTTGACAAGTTGTCACACATGTGCTTGAGTGCTTCTAAAAATGGGTCTTATTATGAAATTGACATTGAATTGTTGAGACTAGTAATGAATTAATGATGATATGGGTATAATCGTGTAATTAGTTGATGATGGTTATGAGTAGCAAATGATGATAAGATCAATGGCAACATTATTAGGAGTCGGTGTTGGCAATGTATGGCTTTTGAAATTAGTGATGAAGACGGTGGTTATAATAAGCCGACGAGGAATCAATCAAAAGACTTGTGCTGTTAGGTATATATGGTTGGTAAAGTTGCTCCTGCATTATATTATCTTCAACCAAAATGATTTGTTTTTTTTTTTTTTTTTTTTTATCAATATTCAATCATTCATTCATATATTGAAATATATTATGTTACAATAGTATTAAATTTTTACTCTTGATTAGATTTTAAATGAGTTTGTTATTTAAACGATATAAAATACTTTATATTGCACTACTATAAGGAAAAAATGATACATTTATATATAGATTCTTCCAATTTCAGTGTATTTCTATCTAAATCAAAATTGTCATCATTTTTAAATCACCACCTAACTTCTTATTATTATTGTTATTATTAAATGTGTTAAGTTTAATACTGAAATGCTTGTGTCCATTTTTATTAAAGTGTGTTGACATAATTTTCCACAATTATGCAGCTAGCTTAGCTTGTAGGAAGCTTAAATTAGTGTACTGTTGTCAGTATTTGGCAGGTACAGATTCTGTCACGAAATTCGCCTATTCAGCATCATTTCATTATTATGTCCAATTAAAGAAACCATTTGGCCTTTGTACCAAAACTAACAAGACAACCATGAAAACAAGTGTGCATGCATCACTTCATTCTTTCCCCCTTATCCACTAGACTAGAAGCTTCACTTGGCAATTGGCAAATAATTATAAACACAAAAAATTGAAGGAAAACCATTCTCCTTTTAATATAAGCTCCATCTTAGCTTGTTGTTTTGTATAATATAATGCCCAATAGAAGAATTATTTATTATTATTGATTGAATTATTATTATGTGAAAAAGTAAAAAGTGGAGTGGAGGTGGTTGTTTATTAAGAGGTACGTTTAGTATTTCCAAGAAGATGCTGAATGTAGGGTAGGGACCTTTATTTTGAGTTGAAACAACAAGTGTACTATTTCACCTAAAAAGGTGTAGATAGATCAGAGATTCAGAGACCTTCAACTTGGGATTGGATCCTGAATGTGTGTGCACCACCATTAACGTAACACTTACGCGCACCTACTTTTAATAACACCATTAGAGGTGCTTCTTAATTTGCCACTTGGCCCTATCACATGCAACATTCTTCCTTGACCCTCAATTATTCATCCACTACTCTCACCTATTCATCATTCTTTATTGATGAGAACTTACATGCATATTCCTAATATATATATAGATTTTAGTATAAAAGGTATTTTAAAAAAATATAAACAAAATTAAAAAGAAAATAAGACCCACAAAAACACTTTATTTTATACTCTTAATATCTGCATTCTTTATACATCTCTCCTTAGGAGAGAATCCACCATCCTTATTATGCATGTATATATACTCATCATCAATTAGCTACCCACAGCTACATGGCTACATGTGAAGACACACATATAGTATAGATCAGAGCAAGCATAGAATCTTCTCTTGTCAATACTGTCTACCTGCCCATGGAATATTATGTGCAAATTAAATTTTATTCATGAATTATTATTATACATTGGGAAAAATTTATTCATAAACTAAAGATTAAACTAACACGCACCTTACATGTTATAAAAATAATTATTAGAAGAGGAAGCTAGCTAGGTTAATAATTGGTGAAAGAAGAGGCCAAAACTATTTGGGCCATTGACCGGAAATAATAAACTTATCTTATTGGCAACAATTATTGGAATCTATAATAATATGATGCCTTAGATAGTGAATGCTTAATAGCCGTGCCAATTCCTATTATTCATCTTCAGTAGTGTGTCATATATAGCCATCACTCACCAGACCAGTTATAGTTTGCAGATTCTTTTTCATTTCTATGAAAGAGAGAGGGAAATATAATTAGTTTGTAATTAATTAATTAAGATGATCAAAACTACATATAGGTCCCATGAATTGATGTATGATGCAAAACAAGTCCTTTTTTCTTAATGGCTTGTTATTAGTTGTTTATTATTAGCTCCCTTGGCCATCACAAAGTTACCCATCATCATAATTTATGAGATCTAATAATCAACTCATTAACAAATATACAACTAAACAACATGGACAAATATAATAATTATTAAAATCATGTCATCATGATGTGTTCATAATTGGTGTATGTAATGTAATATATGAGGGTGGTTAACATCTTTGTTCAAATCCAAAATATGTAATTAATCTGCAAATTGAGATTTGTGTTTTTGATGGTTAATTAGCTTGATATAGTTAATTAATTACCTTAAAATTTAGTATTTCTCTCCCCAAACGGCATCTATCTTTCAAAATTGAGCTGCTAATACCTACTAATTCACTATGTGAAAGGGCACAAGCAAAGGGCAGTAATTAAAAGTGAGTCGGTCCAAGAAAAAAATGATACAAAGTTGACTATCAAACAAAGGTGGTTTTGGAAAGGAGAAATAATATATGGGAAGTTGCTTGCTTCTTCATTAATCAAATGTAAAAAAGGGAGAACTCGATCGAATAAAGAAATAGTAGGTGTGAGTTGTCAACTAATGCTGCTTACGTTAGTATTATTGGTCTATCTTGTAAATTACATTTATCTCAATTGGACTATTGGACGCACAAATTAAAACTAAAGTGAAAATTAATTAATTAAAGACTAACTCAGTCTCAACTAGCCACTAATGAAAGCAGCCTAAGAAGCTGGTATGTGGTGTGTACCACCAATAATATAATAATGGGATAATTTTTCTTAACGTAATAAAGGGCCAATTATGCGTTAAAATATCCACCAAAAAATGGCTCAAATAATTAAAAATAAAATTGTTTATTTTTCTTTAGTAACTTATTTTTAGTCAATTTTAATTAAAATACGTGTTGGTACGTATATACAAGAAACAAAAGAAAAAAGTGGTGATAGATACAACCTTTTCGAATGGGTCGCAAATTTTAAGCTTTTAAAATTATAAAAAGATGTTATTGTTGGGGACTTTTAATTCTGTTCTGTTAGTCTCTTAGATGTGACCTTTGCACATGAATATAATGAGAAAATAATTGTGCAAAATATGGTCCAACCAATTTTAAAAAGATCATAAGTAATAAAATAAAATTAAAAGCGTTCAGTTTCTAATCGATCATCATTGGAATAGAAAAACAATTCAAGAAAAAAGTTATTGTGGGATCATGGATAAATGGAGTTCGCAATTGGATGGCAAGCAAGCTTGAAAAAAACCAAACTGATTGATAGTTTTCATAAAATACATGTACATATACTATTATTATTAATAGAATGAAATTGATATTTAAAAAGGAAAATTACCTTTTTTTTGGGGGGGTTTAGTCTTCATTATTTACTTTTTACTTGAATGGCCAAGCATTGGAAAAGGGAAGAGGACGGAATGGTCGGTGTAGCTGAGCTGGAAGCTACTTCATCATTTAAGTGGGCTTTCATTGACCCCAAACGTTGAACCATACATGATCTTCCTTTTCTGAATAAGCTAAGCCATCCAACGGTCATAAAAAATACTAAAATTTTCCCTAAGTTATTATTTTTCTTTTTGGTGAATTACTAAATTTGAAGGGAGAAAGGAGAGGGGAGGGGATATATTGTATTTATTGTTATTTTGTAAATTTGACGAAGAATTTTTATTTTAACTTAAAAACATAAATAAAAGCATGCTAATATAATGATCATATTTAATATACACATAATATAATTTTTATTTTAATATACTTAAGTAAAGTTTGTTTGTTTTTTAGAAATAGTTAAAGAAGATACCTTTTGTTGACTTGGCAAGCACGCACAAAGATTAGTGTATGGCATCGTTGAAATTAAGCATGCAAAGGTATGAAATCTTAAGCTTAACCAAAATTTGGTGAAAAAGTTTAAAGAATTTATAGTTTGCTAGTCAATCAGTGATCAATAGGTTTTTTTTTTTTTTCTCTTTTATCACTCATTATTCCCTCAATTACACTTATTAGCTCTCTATTGGTCCATAATATTAATTCCGCAAAGATTACTCAAATTTAGTTGAATGTGTAGAAATGTAGAATAGTAGAATATAAACTAAGCTAGATAAATACTATTGGTTAATGTAGGAGGTTTCAACTGAGGATATATATAGTTGTAGTAGTATTTGGGAGAGCTATATATGAGTTGAAACAGAAAAAGCAGCGTCCATCACACGGCAAACGCAGCACTATATATCTCTCTCATCACATCACTTAGGCATTTTCCTCTCTTCTTCATTCCGGTTTCTTCTTTCTTCATACATACACACTTATTAGAGAAGCTAATAATGTCGGTGAAGGAGTGCGGGCACCACAAGAGCAAGAAGAAGAAGATCTTCAAGAGAATCTTCTGGTGGACAGCCATAATCGCCTTCATCGTCCTCGTAACAGTCCTCATAATATGGGCAATCCTTCAGCCATCAAAACCAACCTTCATCCTCCAAGACGTAACCGTCTACGCCTTCAACGCTTCCGTCGCCAACTTCCTCACCTCCAACTTCCAGGTCACCATCTCCTCCCGCAACCCCAACGACAACATCGGAATCTACTACGACCGCCTCGACGTCTTCATCTCCTACCAGAGCCAGCAGATCACTCTTCCCACTTCCATTCCTCCCTCCTACCAGGGCCACAAGGAGGTCGACATCTGGTCCCCCTTCGTCTCCGGCAACAATGTTCCGGTGGCTCCCTTCAACTACCAAGGACTAAGCCAGGACCAGAACAACGGCAACGTCCTTATCAACGTCAAGCTCGACGGAAAGGTCCGATGGAAGGTCGGTGCCTTTGTCTCCGGCCATTACCACATCTATATCCGGTGCCCTGCCTTCATCACTTTCGGACCCAGCAGTAGCGGCATCAAACTCGGAGATAGCGGCGCCGTTAAGTATCAGCTTGTTCAGCGCTGCACCGTCGGTGTTTGACTTTCACAAAACTAACGCCGTTCACAAACCCTTTTGCATGTCTTCCTCGGTATATTTACTGTCTTATAAATATTTTTATTTTGTATACGTATTCTTGTAGTTTTTTACGTACAATTATATATATCTTCCGTATATTGGTGGATATATATACCTTTACTATTGCGGTATTTGAAATTGTACATTTTGCTATATAGAATAAAATATTTGTACTTATTATTGGGATGATGAGATAGCAAAATTACAATTTATTGTAACAAACGTAATTGAGCTAATAAACTATAAAAACAGTTATAAATTTATTTTCATTT